>WTSP01011032.1:66731-79282 GCA_025331215.1 Actenoides lindsayi
CTTCCTTCCTTCCTTCCTTCCTTCCTTCCTTCCTTCCTTCCTTCCTTCCTTCCTTCTTCCTTCCTTCCTTCCTTCCTTCCTTCTGACTTTTCCACCTATGTCCAGTCTTTACACAATAGAAGGTTTGGTTGCTCTTCAGTGATTTATGCTGTCATTTCTCCAGGCCAGAAGAGTGACTTGCTTCATTAGACATTAAAAATTTGCCATATAATTCCCTTTAGCCAAGAATTTAAGAAAGATTTTTACAACTCGAAAGAATGCTATTTAAGAATTGAAGTTATGAATATTTGTTGGAGTGTAGCTATGTTTTCTATAATAAGCTACATCAAAATATTATGTTAAAATCTTTTAAATACTTATTTTTTACCTGCTGCAATAGCTTTTTTCTGGGTTTATATACTATAACTGACATAGCAGAAGTATTAGGAATCCTTTTACTTTTTTACAAGAGAGGCAGTATTTAAATCTTTTCAATTTTAAATCAATGCATTATTTAAACTACATTAACTGTTAATTCAATTCATACCTTGAACTTATACCATTATTTAACTGTATTACATTTTCGATACCAGAGGAAGAAATTACTTTTTTCTTTGTTCAGAAATGTAGTCCTTGCAAAGAACCACTTCTAATGAAGCTGTACATTTTTCAGTATTTATTTGGACTAAGAAAAAAATAGAAGATATTTTAATTACTAAGTAAAATGCAGTCAATTTTTAACAATTTACTTAAAGGTTATTTGCTACATAAATCTTTTTTCTAAAATAATTTCTGAAAAGATGCTTTTACTTTCCAGTATTGGATCAAATTCTTAATCATTCCTATGTGAGCTATTTCAACACCATGTCACTTCAGACTGCAAAACTGTTCAAACTATATTTGTTAAAAATAAGGTGCACATTAGCATATCTCTCAGGAGCACTGTTTAACCTTAATAACTAAGCTGTTTATTGAACCTCAGACCACATTGTAGGGATTTATCTGTATTTTTGTTCCAATAAGATAAGATTCAACACCTGTGATGGTGCAATTTGGAATTCGTTTTCTGAATTTCCCTTTCTCAAGCAAGGGCAAACTTTCTTCTGTTACACAAACACAGGAATACAGTAGTTACCAGCAGAGTCTCTATATACAATGTACTTTCTGAAGAAACATCCCTGAAGTAGCACAATTCTCCCAATAGGGGAAATCCAGCTAAACGTTGTAAAAGATTATACGTAAAAGCCCTTAGAAATACCACCTACCTTCAAAACAAAAAGCTCACATAGGAGTGTATAGGAACAGAACTGGAGCACCTCAAGTGGGATTGGTCTCACCTAAACCTAACTAATAGTCTCACCTACAGCAGAATTCAGATAATCCAAATTAGACTATTATAGTAGAGTGAGACTAATTACACTTCAGGAGTGTCCGGTTTTCCCCACTGAGTGTAAAGAAACAATACCTATGCTGCTGAATAAAACAAGGTCACAGAGGGAGAGTCCTCTAGCCTTCAAGCCTAGTGGAATAGGTTGGCACACTGCATGTCCATAGCTACTTGTTTCTTTTTAATCTTGCTGGTCCTTATACATAACTGCTATTTGTAGGGTGTGTTTTTTCATTTCAGATTGTATGATACAGCACTGATGCAACCCACTGGAGTGACATTTCTATAGCAAGACACTGAGCATTCATTTTGCAAGTGTGAGAAGGCAACATGAGGGTAAATGGGATATTATTGGCATTGTTGTGGGGCTCAGGAACGGTGCAGTCTACAGAAAGCCAGGCCTCTGCAGTCCTTTACGTATCCTGTATTGGAAATCGCCCCTGAGATGTCCTCCACACACAATTTTTGGGCGCTGTCTTGCAAAGAAAAGACTTGGTGGCATGGGCCAAAACCAAATCAGGAATGTGTAATGTAAGGATAAGTAGTTCTCAAACTCACCATATGGCTATGCTTTATTAAGCAGTTACAGACATAGCCAGTGACTAGGTCAAAAGTAGATGCCTGGTTAAATCCCATAGCTCAATGAAAAAGAGAAGCAGGAAGAAGTTCCAACTTCTCTAAGAACTGGATGTGGGATTCATGAAGACAAAGAGTGAAATAAAAAGGCAGAGGTATTTAGGAAAACATATGCAAAGCCAATAAATCAACTCACAACATTAATCAGACTCTCCAAATCAATTTATCTCTTCTATGAGAGTCTCACATGTGGAATACATAATAAAGATGGGTGCAACAAAGCCATTTACTTAAAAATGACACAAGGTCCTCATGTGCACCGTCACTGCATTTGTAATGTTTTGAAATGCAGACAATGGTTTGCATCAGATCTCGCTATATTTTATACACGCTGTGGTTGTCCTATCTTCAGTCTTTATTGTTTGAAGATGCTAGTTAAGTAGAGTGTTTCATAGCAATGTTTTTGCCACTATACGTCCTGAAAAATTTAGAAATTTTAGTTGGTTTTGGTTTATTTTGGTTTTGGTGGGGTTTTTTTTTGCTTGTTTTGGTTTTGTTTTGTTTTGTTTTGTTTTGTTTGTTTTTTGATTCACACAATAATGAGAATCTTGCAGGTGAAACGCAACTAATTGCATATCCTCACTTATGAAGAATCAAGACAAAATCCAAACTATGAGAAGAAATAAATAATAAGGATTATTTTCATTTTCAGCTTTAAGCATTTCTGACATGCTTCCTTACCAGTACCCTTCTCTGTTATCATCACAGACCTTTGCACAGCAGGCTTGCAGTTCCTGTTGCATCTACATCCCAATAGAAATTATAAAGTGCAAATTGTCAAGACAAGAGCACCTTAAAAACTTTCTTTTTGTAGTCTCCATGCAGTTAATGCCTCCTGACACACAAAGAAGATATGAGCGCTGTGAACAACTACATTAAAATACTCAAATGGGCGTCTAGCAGAATTCATGGGCTTGCATGTGCATGTGTATTTATTTACTTATCTGTTTGTCATTTATCCATCCCCAGAGTCTCTAAACAAATTATCTCCTCAACTCTGTCCATTCATACCCTAAATTGTAGTTTTATTTATTAGTTTTATAGGGATGATACTGTCTGGGGAGATCAATTTTTAGAAGAGTTTGTAGTGGCACTTCAGAGACATTAAATGCTCTCCATTAAATGTTAACAATCACCTTTTATTATGTCCTCATACTTGAAGTCTTGATTGCTAGTTTCAAAACAATGCACAGTTAAATTCAAATCAAGGTTGAAATGACAAAGTAGAAATGGATCTAGGAGCCTCCCAAATGCCATTTCATATTGATTTAGCAACAAAGGCGTAAGCCATCTTTGTGTCATTTGATGTGCCTAATAAAGGCAGTGGATATGATATCAGCTACATAAAATGTCACATTTTGAACATAAGCATACCTTTTAAAAATTTGTTTATTTAGTAACTTTCAAAGCTGCTCTAAGAAAAAATCTTCTCTTTAATTTAACTGAGGATTACTTGTGCCGTCATCTCTATCAAAAATTTTTCATGGCTGTCAGGATAGCTACACATTTGGGAGTATACTTGAGAGTACTCATTTGGGAGCAATATTTGCAGGTAGAAAAATTTATGAAAGTCAAGTGACCTTCCAGAATTTGTAAGATACTAACTCCTTTTTTGTTGTAGGATTACCTAATTGAACATGAAGCATTTGGCAAGCATCAAGACTGGAATGGGAAATGAAACAAGTTTTGTCAAGGAAAAGAGAAATGCTGCTTAAATCATGAGATGGCCTCTGACAGCATAGCATTGTTTGGAAATGAGTTTAGTGCTACCCCATCAAAAGTCACATCTGAGAGCTTTACACCTTCTGGAAAGTTGGTTCATTTTCATGCATGGTTTCAGTCCTTGAAAACAGCAAAATAAATTTTGATAATTTTTGTGTGTAATGCCATACACAAATGAACAGAAGTCCCTCATTTAGACATGTGACAGCTTACATGTCCTATTTGGGAAAGAACTTCATTGCATATTTGATTGTAAATCAGAGATGTATGTGTTTACTTAAACAGAGAATTTACTGACATGCTTCCAATTAAATTACTTCTAATTGAACTTCAGGATCAGCTTTACTTTAAGCACCTTTGCATATGCTTTCTTCAGTGGAAATATTTTTCTTAATCAGGGTATCTATAAATGCTGCGTTTCAAGCTCGTATGTTAAATGGTCAACTGATAATATAAACTTCTACCTTCTTAAAATGTGCCCTTTCCTCAAAGTTATTCCAGGTAGTTAATAAAAATATTCTTCAAGTTAAGCTCAGTGTAAAAGAAGAGTTTATGACTTTGCCATCTATTACATTAATCCCCAATTACTCAAAGTTTTCCCAGTCTCAGTGAAACATTTATATCTGTGGGAAATAATGATTTCTGTCCTTTCAAGTACACTCACCATATTCAGGAGGTTACAAAACTATATTAAAGAACCTGTGCTTAAGAATGAATAATTTTCCTGGATTACATTCTCATTACAGAATGTTCAGAAACTCTTTTACCTTAAGCCTAGCAGCAAACTGCTGCATGCTTCTGAATTCATTTTCACAGACAAAAATTTCTCAGCCTTAGCTATTAGAATATTAACAGCATAAGATTAACATTTTTGAATATAAATTTTAGTAATAAGAAACCTCTTTTTCCTGAACTTGGCCTATTTTAGTAAAATAGTTCATGAAAACACTAATATGTATAGCGTAAAGAAAAATAATGTAACGAATCTAAAAAGAATTTTAGTTGTGTTGTACTGTGCATAAAGTAGGTGGACTCAGTAAATAAATATTTATCTAACAACTAAACTCTTGGAAAATGAGTGTTTGCTTTTTTAAATTGTTGATGAGATGCAGTGCTGGTAATGTCACAAACAAGTCTTTATCACATTTAAAGCCTGGAAAATATAGGAAGAATGAGAATATTTTAACATTAAAAAGACTGTTAGATGCTGAACCACTCAGAATATTTAAAGGAAATACTAAAAATACATAGGGTTTCCTAGGAATAGATGACCTATCTCCTTTTTTTTTTTTTTTTTTTTTTTTTTTAAATAAATACTGTCCAGTTTTGAAGACAAATACAGGACAAAAATAATGAAAGCTTATTGTCCCACATTCCACAAACCACTCAGATTATACTTAGATTTTCCAATGTCTAAAGAGGAGGTAAACACAAGAATTTTTAGTAGGTTGTGTGAGAAATTACTCTGTTAATTAACATTTACCTGTAAATGTTCTGCATCTAATGACAAAACACCCTGGGGAGGTAGACCTCTCACAAGTTTCGTTCAGACAAGCCCCGGCTAACAAAAGCAATTTTATGAGAGTGTCACTAACAATTCTTAATCATATTTTTTCCAAGACAGAAATATTTGCCTTTTTTTTTCTTTCTATACATTTTCTTTCTCCATCAATATATTTACTGTTTATGTGGACCTGGCCTTGGACACCTCTAACTTTTTGATGTTTGTAGTGAGATCTTTCTATCATTTTTCTTCTGACTTTTTCTCCACTTTGTGCCTTACAGTGAAGAGTAAATTAAAGGCCCAGAGAGTGAGAGACATATAAATATGCAGAATGTGACATGAAGTTTTCTGTTATTTCTTCAAAATTAATTTAGATAACAATACTTGTTGCATACTTGTGATATCTTCAGATATCACATCAGTTTTCATTTCTTCTTCCTACAAAGGTTTATTTTAAACAATTTTATCCCTCATAAAATTAAACACAACTTCCATTAAAATTAACAGAATGCAAATGCCCTTCAGACTTTTCTAAAAAAAAAAAAAAAAAACCAAAGCAAAACAACCAACACACCACCTTAGTCTGTACCCAGTTTTACAGGTTCTAAACCACAGTGAAACAACACAAAATTATCATTCCCTGCTGGTGGGAATCCAGGCTGAGGCCCTACGAGACCCAGATGTAGGGTAGACACAGGGTGTCCCAACAGCTGTCTCTGTGCTTTTGCATGGAATGAGCCAAGAAGCAGCAAAGGGTGCAAATGCCATTTCAAGCAAATATGTGGGTGTACAGTCCTGGGGCTACAAGGGCAAATTGAATCCCAGACCTTCCATTCAAGGTCCAAGGTGTTTAATAGAAAAGTAAATCTGTGCTTCCAAATAAGTAATAAGCCATGAAGAGAGTATTTTTCTGTAAGTCCATTCTGACTCATGAGGAAGAGAACAGAAAGAATGAGTGCATCATAGCAACAGTTTTCATGTTATGTGTTAAAGGGTACAAGTAACTTATAATATGATGAAGGTACTTAAAACTGTAAACACTTTTGTGTTCATAGATAGAATAAACCTACTTTATCCTAACTAAGAGGTAAAAAGCAAAGCTGGGGACTCAGCTATTTATCATTCTTTATTATTCTTATGATTGTTAAAGTCAATGTGGAAACTCAAAAATAAATCAATGAATGATATAAAAAGCCAGGATTTATTAAAAAAAAAAACTTTTTTTTAAAACTTTTTTTTTTTTTTTCTTGAGACTTATTAAAATGAGGATGGAAAATATCACCACATTCTACATTTACTGATGATGTGCCCAAGCCTTTCTTCCTCTGTGGACATGGGAAGAAACAGAAGAAGGGGAAAATAATATGGTAAATGCACAGACATAAAAGCCATAAATGTAAACAGGAACTCCTATCAATTTCTGACTCATATAAAAATATTTTCTGTTCAGGTACCTTTTCAGTAAATACATACTAGGAGTGTTATTTACTGTTAAAGCATTCTTCTCATTTAAATTGACCAAGATATTCTATAAATGTAACTTCTCTCACTTTGCATTTATCTGCAAATAAAGTTCATCTTTTTTAAGCTGACATATGCACATGCATCATGTTCTTGCACATTTACGGAAAATAATAAAATCTCTGCTTGCTAGATTCTGAACATTTCTGTGTGGCATGCAACAAAAATCTGTTGTTCTTTCTACTTGTTTGGTCATGAACATCACAAGAGATTACTGCAGTTCCCAGGCTGGCTAGAATTTAGGTAAAGCTTTCTGGCGTGATGATTTCTGCAATCATTTGCACACATTTTCTGTAATTGTAAATTCATCTTCCTTGGGAGAACTTGAAGGAAAATGTACCTATATAGCTTACAGGTTCATATAATCTTTACTTTTTTCTTTGCTTCTACTCCCCTCCCTATCATCTTGGATGATCAGTCAACCCACTTATTGCCTGGCACACTTGTACTTGGGTTGTGGCCTAGAGAAGGGATACCAGGACCCCAAGATCCAGTAAATTCTGGACATATGCAACTGATGGAAAAATACCAGGACCTTTAAGTTCTAGACACACTCAAACCAGAATATTACAACCCTCGAGTTAGGGTTGTAATTATAAAAATCGGATATTTCAGACCCTATAAACAGTGATCCAAAATGAGACCCTTTGAGCTCTCCTGGATAACAGTGGGCTGCATCCAGCATCTCCCCTGAACTGGAACACATCTCAGGACCACCTGAGACAAGCTGACACATGGCCTGGCCAAGACCACTTCCTCAAGACTCAACTCTTGCCCAATGAGAATTGCTGATGCATTTTGAGTATTTACTCTAAACTCGAAGGGGGAAATTTTAACTATAGTCTAGTCTTTTTTACTGACCTTTCTATCTATCTACCTGCTTGACTTTATACGTTTGCTTTTCAGAGTGTGGGCATCTGTATTTTTCTCTGGCCAAGTAAGTCTGTGTCTATATGCTTTATGTTTATGCATATACACAAAGACTGGAGATACCTTGTAGTAAGTTAGCATCAATCTTGTCATTCTCAAATCTGTAATTAAGTCACTGTTTTACTGAATCAGCCTTGGATTTATTTCATTTTATTAACAAATCTTAAATTGCTGATAAATGAAACTGAATTAAACATATTCATCCACAACAACCTGTCTTTACCACTTCTCTCCCCCTCTTTGCAGAGCTTTAATTCTTTCATTTCATGTGAGAAGCCTTATTCTGTGGGGGTTTTTTGTTTGGTTGGGATTTTTTAGCTTTATCAACTCCTGCTCATTCCGTTATACTCTGATTTCTCCACAGAAGTTATTAAGTCTTTTTGGTCTCCTTTTGCTCCTGAATCTACACAATTAAATTTGAGCTGGTTAAACGTCCCACATATTCTTCAAATAGATTTCCTGCTATTTCTCAACAGCAAACGTATCAGAAACCATGATGCCATTTTCTTAATCAGTCTAGTTATTTTTGAGGTTCTACCCATTTCTTTTTTTTTTCTTCAATAGCTTGAGTAATTGTGTATCACCTTCAAATATGGAAATTTTGCTTCTAAATTACTAGTCAGACATCACTGAGCTTACTTCTGAATCTTGTCCTTGACACCCTACTGCTAACAGACATTTGTGAAGGACTTCATTGGAGTCTTTTTCAAAGTGAAAATGGATTATGCTGTCAAGTTTCTCCTCATCCACCACTTTAATCTATTAAAGGTCTTCAAACAAGAAATGAGTGAGTGTTTGGTTTTGTTTTTCTCCAGACACTACTGATAGCATTCTGTATTATAATGTTTATCTTTTTCATTATTTCACTCTCCATTAACATTTCAGCTCTTTGACTGATGCTTAATTAAGATTCATTATTGTGTTGTGGAAAAAAAATACAAGGTCCATATATAAAACATTATGAAAGAAATAATTTTTGTCATAGAAAAGACAAGACCTACGTACATATAGCATAGGAAAAAAAATATACACTGTGTTATGGTTAGTCAGCTCAGGAAGATGTTTATTTTGTAAGCTCATGCTTTGGTGATATTTAAAGAATGGCAATAAATAAGTCATTTCACTACGCTAGGCATAAGTATATATGCAGTAACGGAAGGATATAAAACAAAAGAGTGACAGGTGAAAATAATACTGCCTTAGCAATCAGAGCTAGGCAGCTTCTGTCCTAGGCACATTTTAAGGAAAGTCTATACAGCCTTCCCCTCACTTTTTTCCTCCTAATGTCTTTTTTTTTTTTTTTTTTTTTTTTTTTTTCCCCCTATACAATGGGGTTTAATTGTTAGTATTGACTGTTACAACAGTTTTGTGTTATTCAGAAGCGATATACAGGACTGTTGTGACAGGCAACCAGGTCACATTTTTAGATTTTCAAACCCAAATTTTACCTTTCTGTTTATATGCATATGCATATATATAGATGTATGTACACATTTGGGTTATGCAGTCTTTGTGATAGGCTCCAGGGAGTGACCCTTCCCTTAACCAAATGAGTCCTGAATCATTCAAGCCCATCCTGCTCTTTCTAAATTCTTCTGGATGCGTCTTCAGGCTATATATAATTCGGATGTAATGGGTATTTCACCAGCTTTTTCAACATAGCACACCATACATAGAATTTCTCTTGCCATGCATCACCAGCTTTCATCAAGGGCTTAACAGAGGTCAGTTTAATTTTAGGGTAGGAAACATTGTAGCAATATTTTTACAATTCTTTAAAAATTAATATTTCTTTATGAAATGGACAAGATAAATGGCTTCTTTGGTGCCTGTCACATTTTTGATTTCATGACAGGAAGCTGAAAGCATGTGCTGTGTGCTGAGAGGCATGGCAACATTCCTGCCTTTTGGAGCAATCCGTGGACCACTCTGCAGAGAGCCCCTCCTGACTCTTATCTGCAGACAGACATAGTTGGTCCACTCCAAAAGGGATTCCAGGAGTGATTCTGCATGCACAAAGTGTGAACAATCAGGAAGAACAGGTTTCTGGATTGAAAAACTGAATTATTCAAACTGACAGTGTAGGTGCAGCCTTTGTGATAGCAGCATAAATCCACAGCACTGGCATTACAGACTCCTTTTATCGCACATCACTCCTGTCCAAGCCTGAAGGAAGGCTATGATGCGTGACTCCAATCAGAATTAAAATGGTGTAAAGTTCTCCTCCGGACTTCATCAGAATATTCATTATAAACATATATTTAGCTCTTATTGCCTTGCTGTTTGCAACAATTACAAGGTCCTTTCCTATGAAATCTGTAGCGGTAGACACAATATCTGAAAATTAGCTAGCCAGCCCTTTTTTATAAATATAGTATTATTAATATAATTACAACTATATTTGACATTTATCTATCTTATAAATGAGGGTTCATATTTAATTTCTAACAAGCTTTTTCAGTTATGATTATTCAAGGTACATCAATGTCCACAGAAGTCATTTTGCATCTTCCTAAATGTTTCCCTCACAGAAGCAGGATAATGATGAACTGGAACTATGGAGCAAACATGAAAAGAAAAAAGGAATTCAGGCATCTGCTGCAGAAATTCACACCAACCACTCTGAGCAACAGAGAAGTGTGTATTAAGTAAAAGACAGGTAACTAAAACCAAATATTTTCAATATTTTTTAAATGTTGAAGTGTTTTCACTGCCTGTGTGTAAACTACTGGTACTGCACAGTGAAATGTGTCTAAAAACAAAATGTAAGCTTAATTAAATTACCCTGACAGCTTCCTTAGCTTAGAAGCAGACGCAGATTAGAAAGAGATATTTATATCTCCCATTTTCTCTTGGTCTCCAGCAGCTTTATAAGCATCTTGGAGCATGAACAAATTTCTGCACATCAAAGTAAAGGTAGCATTTAAAAATCACCAGGAAAAAAAAAGAGAAAAAAAGTTCATTCAGGCAAAGAACTGAAAATGTGGTCTTCTAGAATCAGTGACTCAAAAAATAAATGCAATTAAGTGGACTTAAGTGAATATAAAAGTATCAAAAGCAGTCATAAGAAAATAGAACACAAAAATAGTCTGGAAGTCACTGAAACCTACAACTATTATCAATGTCTGGAAAACCTAAATGCTCTGAAATCTGAAAAGCAGGGTTATGATGAAATCCTGAGAGTCCAAGAATATTGTTATTTAACAAAAACTTTGAAAAACAAGAAAGAAATATTTTTTTGCTTTGATCCAACTGAGACATAGCTTGCTTTGTTTCTATACTCATCTCAAGGAACAGAAATGCCAGACTTTTGAAGACTTAAGAAGAAATACTAAGTGAACAAAGAAAAATGAAATGCTGCCAAAGGAAGCCTCCTGAAATACTTATTTTCCATTCAGTTAAAACCTGAAGAATATGCTTTCTAAAACCACATCTCTGGAATGAAATAACAAAACTATAATTTGGAAAAATTTATAAAATATTTAAAAGAATTTTAAAATGTTTTCGCATGATTGAAGTTTAAATTAACTTCCTGATGAGTTGGTAACAGAAACTCTGGGGCCTTTTTCTGTTAACTTGGCAAATATAAATAACGTAGGTAGTAAATGTCACTATTACATACAACTACTGGATCTCTAATGTTGTTCTAATGTGGAGAAGTTGGAATGGTTCCTTTTTGTTTCAAAAGTGCTTTAACATGGATCCTTACCTAAGGATCTAGAATACTGTCTAAATCTTTATGTTATTATCTTCAATGGCTCTACTGATTTTACTTTAGGGATTGGTGTAATATACATGCAATTATAATTTTCAACAGCACCAACAACTCGGAAGAGTGGGTGGGGTTACAGAAAAGCTAATGGCTTCTGGAAGATGCTTAAATTGATTTAGGGGAGTCAAGAACAATATGTGTCTTCTGTAGCTTTACTGTTCCTTACCTGACTGAAAGAAAGTCTGTGTAATAGGGAGTATTCTCCCCCAGGCAATACCACTAGGTACCTCTTGCACCTGCCACCAAAGCATGGATTATAGAGCTTGTTCAAGTAGATACAATACATTCATAACTGCCTCCCTCAGAAAATAGGCAAGCAGGAGGAGGTAAACTCTACTGTAGTGACGTGTGTGTGTGTAGGAAACACATCAGCTTTGAGTTTAAGACCAGACTCTGCAAAACTAAATGTCTATAATGATTTCAGACTCAGAGGATACAATAGAATAGCCAAGAAATATCGCTTCTACCAGAACATGTCATCCAATTACATTAGCTGTGATCTCACTTGCTTGTATTCATGAGTCATATTACCATTTACAAAACTTCACAGTAAGTGTAAAGACCCAAAAGCTATTTTGTAAGTGTGATGTCTCCCAGTGGATGTGAAGAAAATACAGATGAGTAGTGTTCAGGACTCGTCTGTAGGTTCCTTGTAGGAACCTTGTAGGTTCCATCACATAGGACCTCATTCCTGGTCAAGCAAGGGTGCAAGGACTCCTAGAAATCCTATGGTAACAGCTGCTTATTATTCCTATTTTATACTGAACCTGGAAACTCTGATTCATCTTTCACAGTCCTCAGATTTTCTGAAACAAAGATTAAGTGGCTTTCATTCCTAAGGTATGCTAAACCAGGATATAGAGCAAATCTGGATGATTATAGGCAAAGGTCACTTATTGGTGCTAGATGGTCACACCAATGGCGGTCATGTGTCCTGGTTTGAGTGAGAACGGAACTAATTCTGTTCAGTAATTTTACTTTTCAGCTCAGTTCTTTTAACTAACCACACTGTCTGAAGTTAGCAGCCTGTTTTCACAGACAGTGTCTGCTGCTAGCAGTGATAACACTTCATGTTTAGAGTTACTACCAAGGCTTGGTAT
>WTSP01011033.1:0-78286 GCA_025331215.1 Actenoides lindsayi
GAATCAGCCAATCCTCCCAGTTTCATGTCATCAGCAAACTTGCTGAGAAGGCACTTTGTCCCGTCATCAAGGTTGTTGATAAAGATGTTGAACAGGACTGGACCCAGCATTGATCCCTGGGGCAGTGAGTCCACTAGTTACACGTCTCCAGCTGAACTCTGCACCATTGATCACCACTCTTTGGTCTCTGTTGTGTAGCTAGTTTTTAATCCATTCTTCTATCCCACAATTCCTGATCTTGCTTACAAGGATGTTATGGGAGACTGTGTCAAAAGCCTTGCTAAGGTCAATGTAGACTACATCCACTGTTATCCCTGCATCTGTCCATTTAGTTACAGCATCATAGAAAGCTATCAGATTAGACAAGCATGATTTCCCCTTGGTAAATCCATGTTGGCTACTCCTGATAACCCTCTTCTCTTCCAAGTGCTTAGGGATGACCTCCAAAATGAGCCACTCTGTCATTTTTCCAGGGATGGAGGTGAGGCTGACTGCTCTGTAATTTTCTGGATTTTCCTTCTTGCCCTTTTTGAAGACTGGAGTGACTTTGGCCTTTCTCCAGTCCTCAGGCACCTCTCCTGTTTGCCATGATCTTTTGAAAATGATGGAGAGTGGTAGGGCAATAACATCAACCAGCCCTCTCAACACTCTTGGGTGCAGTCCATCAGGGCCCATGGACTTGTGTATATTCAATTTGTGTAACTCATCTCTGACGTGCTCTTCATTGACTAGTGGAGAGTCTTCCCTCTTCCTCTCTTATATCCAGGGCCTGGAGTTCACAAGGGCTAGTTTTAGGAGGAAAGACTGAAGCAAAGAAGGTGTTCAGCAACTCTGCCTTCTCTGCATCCTCTGTTATCAGGGCTCCCACCTCATTCAGCAGTGGGCCCACATTTTCCCTATTCCTATTTCAGCCAGATTTCGCAGAGAATGGGGATCTGAAAGGCATTAAATTCCTGCAAGTTTCATGAAAACTAGCTGAGTGAAGAAGAGGAAACCTAGAAACATCCTGTTGTGAGAGAGATTATAGCACTGGCTGCGCCACACACTGTAGAGTCCATGCAGGACAGAACTTCTCCTGGAGCAAAATCTTTAACAGGAATGTGTATCCCATTAGACAAAAAAAAACAACCAACCCAAACCAACAGCATGATACAGTTTCCATGGGAAGCCAGACTCAAATAATACTTACAGAATAACTTCTTGGCTTCATCTTTCTCCTCCTCCTTTGCTCATCAGGGTTACTTGCCTAAAATGAATTCATTGATGCTGAAGACTTTCCTCACTTCCCCCATCTTTTCACAACCAACCTTCTATCCTTTTCTGATTTATCACTGGTTACAGCAGAACAGATTACATTGTTGTCAGTGGAGAGTGATGAGTAATGACTTTCTTCTGGTGAGGAAAAAAAACAGCAAGGCCTGGACACCTATGTAGATAATAAATGGGCTGTTCCTATGCCCGTCTGTGAAAAGTGATGAGATAAGGCAAAAAGTTGGTGGACAGACTGTTTTCAGTGGCAGGGCCCAGTTCCTAAAATTCTCACACATCTTTTCTTCTGTTGCGTCATTTCTTCTTTATGCTCTTTGATGGTTTTATCTCACCTCCCCTTCCTTCTCTCCTTCTTGGCCAAAGTCAAATGACACCTCAGACTTTGGTCCCACCCATCCTATCTATCTCTAGTCTGCGCAGGTTCTCCTGTGGCCTATGTGCATTAGTTTCCAAGCATCCTTTGTTTGCAGCTTGAACACAGGTGGCATCACAACAGTCACATGAGTTTAACCTGCTTCCTGAGCTGGGAGTGAGGGAAGGGATGGTACAGAATGGGGAGTGATAAGCAAAAATATGTTTTACATGTTGTTTTCAGAGAATCACAGAATTGTCACGGTTGGAAAAGACCTCTAAGATCACAGTGTCCAACCATCAGAAAGCAAGCAAACAAACAAACAAGCAAACAAACAAACAAAACCCAAACAAAACAAAACAAACAAAATCCACCTCACTATCCCACTAAAGCATGTCCTGAAGTGCCTCATCTACACGTTTTTATAATACGTCCAGAGATGGTGACTCTACTACCTCCCTGGGCAGCCTGTTTCAACACCTGGCTACTCTTTCAGTAAAGAAATTGTTCTTAACATCTAATCTAAATGTCCCCTGGTGCAACTTCAGGCCAGTTACTCTAGTCCTGTCATTATTTGCTTGAGAGAAGAGGCCAACACCCACCTCACTACAACCTCCTTTCAGGTAACTGTAGAGAGTAGTAAGATCTCATCTCAGCCTCCTCTTTTCCAAACTAAACAACCCCAATTCCCTCAGCCTCTCCTCATAGACCTTGTTCTCCAGACCCTTTACCAGCTTGGTTGCCCTTCTCTGAACTAACTCCAGCAACTCAATGTCTTATTTGTGGTGAGGGGCCCAGAACTGAACACAGTACTCAAAGTTTTATTCTTTCCTACATCTGCTGCCTTGTGTTTGTTGGGGAAACCAGACTGTGCTTGGGGAAAACTGTCTAAACTCCATGGAAGATGGAGTAATTCAATCTTGAATGGATTCCTAAGAAAGTTTTGTCTCCTCTGTAGAAGAACTTTGTAAGGAATTTCCATTGTGGTTGGGGAATAGGACTGTCAGCCATACTTTTTACCGTGGAGTCACAGACATTTCAGAATGGCAAGTCCACATGCAAAATAACTTTGCAGACCAGGAGAGAGAAAGTGAACTTGATGTTCGACCAGTTTGGGAGGCCAAAGACTGCTACAGTCTTTGGGGTGTCCCATTACAGCATGTCAATCTCAGCAGAAGTTTACCAAGGGCTGCTTGATTGTCAGTGTGTTAACATTTAAGGGAAGGCCATGAGGTCACCTTTTCCATGCAAAAGGTATGTCGTTATCTAAGAGATCCATGTAAGAAGCACCTTCAAAGTTTGTAGTGCAATGAGCACTTGGAGGTGTTTGTCCTCACAGGAGACAGTCCCATAGCTGCAGCCTCTGTGAAGTCATTCCCTGTGACTAGCATCATAACCTCTGCTACTATGGGGGTTTAGCTTCTGTTACTTCATCTATGCACTTATCATGCCCAAGCACTGGGCAACACCTAGGTCTCAGGAGGTCAGTTAGTCTTCCCATCGAAAATCCTGAGAGAGGCTAATCTAACCAGTTCTTAAGGATGATCATCTTTCCTGATGCAGCTCATTTCTTCTTGCCTTGTCCATTAGGAGCACAGCACAGTAGTTTTGCCATTTCCTTTTTTCCAAACAGTAAGTAGTTGAAAGTATTAGCCAGCAGTTGCATGTAAATATAGTGAAAATTCATCCTTTGAGGACTTTACAAGTTCAAGTGGCAGCTGAGGCCATGACACTCTCTCTATTCCTCTTTAGGCCAAACACTCCCAATACTATCACTCTAACACTATAACACTCCCAAAAACTACCTTTGCTCTAAGAACATGTTTTCTAAACCTCTAATCACCGTTGGTGTTATTTTCTGGACTCTCACCAAATGGTCCATATTTTGCTTTAAATGCACTGTCTAAGGTTGGAAACAATTCTCTAGCTGAGTCCTTGTCAGTGCTGAGCAGTGCAGAAAGGTTTTGAATCACCTTTAACAGCTAACAGATGCCATACATTCCAGGGTGATGTTTGTGCCCTCTTCATTCATTTATTCATTCATTCATTTGTGGAACAGCAGAAGATTATTGATTGTTACTCAACTCATGATCCCATATAATCTTCATGTCCTTCACAACTGTTTCCTGGCCAGCTCTCCTCCATCCTGGCTCTGTGCAGTCGGTATTACTGCCTTGGTGGAGGAGTTGTACTTGGCCCTACTGAATGGCATTCCTTTTTCCCCAGTCCTCTCCTCTACAGTAGCAGCTCCTTACGAGTGGGCCTGCAGATGCAGTAAGCATGAATTCTGTTGAATCTTCTATGTCATTCATGTCTTGAGCACTTCCGCCTTGACTCGTGAGGAGAGCTGGGAGGAAAAGGCTGGAGCAGCAGCTGTGCTTTTCTTTAAGGATCCCTTGGCTGCCAAAGATGACGCTTTCGCCTTGGGCCGGTCCTATCACTGATCAGTTACAGCCATTTGGAGGAGGAGAAAATTCAGCTTATTACTTCAGTTCAGGTGTTTCTTCCCACAGTTAAAGCCACTCTCAGCAAGGCTTGACAGATGAAGGCCTCTAGCCAGTCCTGCTTGAAAAGTTGCCCTGCCACCCATTTCTCCCCTGCTTCTCCAATCACTTTATCATCAATGGGGTAGCTCACATTTCCTTCACAATCCCCTAATGGGGTACCAAGAAGCTCCTTTTGCTTTGTCCTTCCCATCTTTCTCCAGCTTGTCCACTTCCCTTAGGGCTGGCTCTGCAGTCTTGATTTGCTTCAGTCTAACCCCAGATCTTCTTTCTCCTGGACATCTGTTATTGAATGCTCTGGCATCAGCTCAGATTCCTTGTATCCAGTGTTTTCCTCCATGTCCATCTTTTTTTGCCTTCCCCCCCCCTGTGCTGGCACTGTCACTCAGAGCATTAACCCTACCCTCAGCTCGAGCTTCTTTACTCTTACTTCTCAGCTTTGCATTCATGTTGTGCCCAGATCTTCATCTGCTTTCTTTTGGGTTGCACAGACATTTGCTCAAATCCTCATTTCTTGCCTTCATTTCTGTGAACCCTTCTTCTCCACTGTCCCAGCACAGGCATTGCCCTGCTTCAGTTAAATCAAAACTAAGGTGTGTAGATTTCTTCTTTGACTGGCATTTTGATGGAAGAAGTGGTTTCCCTGAGAACTTCCATGTACATCTCCCCTCCCATAATTGTTCCCTGCCCTTACCCAGGTAGATCCTTTATAGTTTTTTATGCAAATTCCCAGTCTTTGGGGCAGCCAAGAAAGCCCTATTGGTGGATCTGATGAATACATAACATACATTCACTGGCATACATACCGTGAGTAACAAGACATGCATTGGCATACAGGAATCTCACTGACACTTCGTCCGCATCACATCAGCACCTACCCTGGCAATTTCATACAGGCAGTGAACTAAAGCTAAAAGGATGATTTGTTCTTTCTGGGCTAAACCTGCCCCTCCAAACACCCCATCACTTTTAGTTGTGTCAGGTCTTCTTCTCAGCCTGTCTTTTCCCTTTCCTTTTCTCCTTGTTAAGTGCACTAGGACCTGTCAGGGTTAAAGGTGCTGGAGAAGTACAAGCAGATTATTATCCCATTCCAAGTGATATTAAAAGAACATTAAGACGGAGCAGATGAGCATTCAAGAAAAGTAGGTAATAATAAAATACCATATCAGAGAGAAATAGCAGTTAAGTAATTAAAGAGAGGGTTTGCAGAAGAGGCAGAAGTAAAGTTACGGGTGCTTCTGGCCTGTAGACCATTCTTTATTTTAATACTGTGATAACCTTTAGAGGATGTCAGTGTGTCAAACATTGCACAAAGAAGTGAAGAAAAAGCTTTTCTTGCCCTAAAGAGTTCATATTTTAGGACATAAAAAAAGCAACATTTTCTTAACATTGAAGATAGGTGAATTCTTACAAGGTTTAGGGCCAGAGGGTATTGTTGGGCTAATCTAGTCTGAACCTCTCTGTAATAGGAGTGAAATAAGTTCCCTCAATGAAATTCCTACTTGAAAGTAAATAGTTGTGCAAGGACTGGATAAAAAATATCCCATCTTGATTTTAAAATCTCCAACAATGGGAAATTGTTTTAGTGCCCAAAGAATCTGGAAAAACAGAGAACTGAAATTGTCTTTGCATACAAACTTTTTTCTGTCACAGAAAGGGCTGTGTGCTGTGCACACCCTTAGAAACCAGCTTCAGAAATCCTTGGGCTGGCTGGCGGAGGAGATTTCCCTCATGGAAATGGTTCAGTGTTTGAAGTCAGTTTTATTCCACATCAGACTAAAAGCAGGAAACTTTCAGCCTGGGAAAACACCCATGGGATTCAGCTAGGTAGGGAAAACCAGTTCATAGCCTCCTGTGACATATAAGAGCAGAAGTGTTGTCACCTACATTTAACCCACATTTGGTAAATTTTCTTTATAGATGGGATGGCTATATCATTTGTAAGAAAAACATTTCTACATGCCCCATAGCCTGCAGCGAGGACTCCTACATAAAATTCAGCTTGCTAAACTGCCATGACCTGGCCCAGCTGCCACTGTTACTCTCTTTTCCAGTCCTTATGAATTTATTTCTTGGCCTTCTTGCAGACCTGTGAAAATTCGCAGGCGAGCCCCTGACCTTGCCATCCTGTAGCTATTCAAGAGATTTCTTCTCTCACCTTTTTTTTGGTGTTGCCACACAAGAGCTTCATCTCTTTGGAGGTGTGCTCAGGCATGTGATGCAAATGTCAGGTGATGGTGACAATTCTGACTGTTACAGTTCAAGTCAAACAAAACCAGACAACCCTGGAATAATATAGGATGCAGGAATCTTTAGAGGTTATCTTGTCCAACCCCTTACCCAAGCAGATCCAACCAGATCTAGTTGCTTTGGGCCTTGGTCAGCTGAAAACTGGATAAGTCTAAGGGCACTTATTCTACTTAGCACTCTGAGCCTCTGGTCCAACATTTGACCTCCTTCATGGTGAAAATGTTTTTTTCTGATTTCTAATCAGAATCTCCTGTGTGTTCCAAATTGTGTCTGTTTCCTTTCGCCTTATAACCATGCATGTTCAGGAAGAGCCTGGCTCTCTTTGCTGTACCTTTCCATGAGGTGGCTGAAGATAGCAACATAATCTCCCCTTAGCCTTTACAGTGATTTTAGGAGGAGCTGTGCAAAAGATAGGATTCGATGTGTGCTGTAGCCCCCCAGGGTGGAATTTGGACAGGGTCTGAGATTTTTGTAATGGTAGTCTGTTAAACACCAAGGGAAAATAGCCATCCAGACATATATTGAAGAATGAGAACAAACATCTCTAGCATTAGCAAAGGCTCATATATTTCTGTTTGTCATAGCCAAGACACTTCTTGATCCAATAATCACTAAACCTCTGAGAGGTGATACTGTTTCAAATGTGAGCCTTTTCCACTGCTTGTGGAAAAGCTTGATTGAGCAAGAATTATTTCTGGCTAAATTGAACAAAAGGATAAGCAAAAAGAGATCTGTAAATAAGGTTTTTGACTTTGCAAAAGCAGATTTTGAAAAATCAGGCATCTTTAAAAATATGCAATATAGCCAAAATTTATTATACATTGTCTAATGACTACTAAAACAGCCAGTAGTCTCTTTGTAACAAACAAAGCGTTCTGTTACAGTTGCTGCTTTCTGAAAGCTCACAGCCATTCTTCCTCTACAGGCTATTTTTGCTTTCTGCCTTCAATTAATTTGCCTGGAAAGCAGTTCAAAACCTGTCCCAAGCATCGGTACTTATCCACATAAGTTATGTTTATAAGTCCACCAGATATACTCAGTGACATTCAAACATCTTTGCCAAATTCAATTGCCTTTATTTATCAAAGGCTGCAGAACTCTTACGCTGTTATGAATTGCATGAAAATATGTGGACAAGTGGGGCACACCTGCACACTGGGTTTGTGATGCCATGAAGGGGAACTGTCATAAGAAGTCCATCCCTACTAGACATAAAAGATACTGCCAGGTATAATTCAGGGGAAACCTACACTTTGTTTGGCTCCATTGCCGTGAGAACTTCTGTTTTTGCTGTTCTGTTTGGTCTCCATTCTGTTTAAAACAAGGTAAGAAAAAGATCCATCTACAAGCAGAAGCTGAGCCTAGAAATTCTGAACACAGTACTAGAGTATTTCAGCATAGTACAAGTTTTAGAGTTTGAACTGTTCACAGATCAGGATCTGTTATTTCAGTCAGCCTGTTTCAAGGGCGCTTCACACCAGGGCAGTCACACCCAGAGAGATGATGGTGTTTGCCCTTCAGACAGCACAGACATGGAGGATGTTGATGCAGAGCTACTTAGAGTGGCCTAAAAGCCTGAACCAGCATCTTCGGTATTTGGCTGATGGCAGCACCTCTTCCCCAAGCCTGAAGAACCCCATAGGTCACTTGATCCTATAGCAAACCCACCAAGTGGAGAGCCAGATGATTGGGGGAACAACTGTAAACCAGTTAAGTGAGCATGAATGGGGGAAGACTCAGAAATAATTCTGTGTAACTTCATGAGAGGAGGAGCTTTGATCAGCGGCAGCCAAAGTGTGTCTGTCAATGGGAAAGCGAACTAAGCTGCTGGGACTCTTCAGAAGTTGTTATTGTTGTGGTAAGCCAAGGGGGATACAGAGACAGCTACAGGCTTGTGGATTTCCACAGAGCTGTATGAGAGTCTCCACATCAGAGATTATTTGCAAACGCGAGTTGTACAAATGTGTGTGTGCATGTAACTGAGCTGCTCTGTGTGTATTTAGAAGGATCAGAAACATACAGGGCAAATGTTGCAATCTCCTCTGAAGCTGGCAAGAGATTTGCTACCATAGCATGGCTCTATTTTCTGTTTGGGTTGGATCCAGTTATTTTGCCCTGTAATGGATGTGAGGAGGCCACTGAGATCAGGTTTCTCGGATGAAACAGAAAGTGCACAGATATGGTCTTGGGAGAGCAGAAGCTGGAAAACACGTGCTCTGCTTCTCTGATCAGCACAAGGTTATGTTGCACCTGATGGAGCCTCACTCGTTTATTCCTGCAGGCAATCCCACCACCATCATAAGAGCCCAGTGATGTTCATCTGCTCCTCGTTTCTTTGCATCACTCCCAGTTCTACCTTTCCCCACTTGTGTATCTCCTTCCATAGGATTTATAACTTCATCCCTTTTCAGGTGATGCTCTCCAACAGGGCTGAGACAAGGCAATCTGTCTTTTCTCACTGGATAATCCTCTGCCCCTAAGTGCTGTGATCTGAGCAGCAATACCAGCCCTTCTAAGCTACAGGGGAGGTTTTCACCTTCTCTAACTACATCCTGAATGTTCCCAGTTTTTCATCATGCTCTGCATTTTGGCCTGATTAGGCTATTTGTTCTGTTGTATTGCAGAGACAAGGAGTGGTGCTTAGGCACAAGAAAGTGTATTCTTGCTGTACCCTGAAAAATAAGAGAAAATTTGCTCAGCTGGAAATGAAACAACCTGGAGTTCAAAACTCACTTCCACTGACAGCTGTTTTGCATTTTCATACACTTATCAACCGTCAGTACTGGCCAAGGACTCTACCCCTCGTTAAATGTCTCTACAGCACTTAGCTATGTGTATGCTGGAGACACTGATGAGTCAAAATGAGGCTGTACAAACACATGGAGATGGGGAAAACCATCCAGATCCCTGCCATTCATCCTCCCTTAACCATGTCTTGGACAAATATGCACCCCCTGAATCCCCTGTGGTATTTGGTTCCCAGGGGTGAGGTAAAACCCACAGGTCCTTCTGGTCAACACTGTTTGGTAACCCTCTCACACAGCTTCAGATATAATGGGTGGGCTGTAGGATGAATAATAGACCTTCCCATGATTTATATCCTGTCAGAGGGGACAGAGGGATTTTTCCCAAGTGTCTATCTACCTATAAATGCATATGGCATAACTGCTGGGACACAGCTGCACTCACGTGTCTGCCTTTAATCTGTTTCCTTTAAATCACTGTGTCTACATTGCCTTGAGCTGTTTTTCTTCCCTTCTGAAATGTGCACCGCAGCATCGGAGGTAGGTGTTTTCAGTGTATTGCTCCACTCACAGATTGCACACCCTGCAAGAGCTTTCATGAGATGGTCAGAGGACCAAGAAGGTCAGGGACCTAGGTTCCCACTAACATACTGCCTGACCCATCTGGAGGCTGGGCATGATTTCCCAGCAACATCCTGCCAGCACGCGCTGCCGCAGCCTGCACCGATCCCAGTGCTCCCTGTTAGGCGGGGATTGGCTGTGCACATATTTGCGGCAGTGCTCTGGAAGGCAGATGCCACGTGGCTGAGACAAATTGGATAGAGAAGGAGATTAAGTAGTCACTTGTGGGTCATCATTTCCTGAAGCTTGGTGCCACAGTGCACATCTGGGCTGCTGAGCGGATGCAGCAGAGTTTCAGGCTGCTGAGAGGCACTTTTCTGGAGGTTTTTGCTGAGCTTATTGTGGGGTTGGAGACACAACACACCAACCAAGAGCTCCCCCAGTCAGAGATGTTTCTGTGTGGGAAGTGATCTCCTGGAAGGTGACTGCTCGTCACTGTTACTGGTACTTTCATACTCTTAGGTCAGCACTGGTCTGTTTCTCCCAGTAGTGTGTGTAGTGTGGTGATTTGCAGTGTATCACTACTGGGCTGAATCACAGTGGCACCTGGATCTGGCTTATGTGTCTTTTTTTTTTTTTTTTTTTTTTTTTAACCCTATAGCAGTGCTATATGTCCACCCACTGAAAAAGATCTTTCCATCTGGCTGGTCAGCTATGAGGTTCACCAGGTCATGAAAGCAGGCTCACCTGTAAAGATCCAAGATATGAGGATGTTTCAGAACTTAGGCTTGTTTTAGGCTTGAGGACTTTCTGACACTGGGGTCTTGGTGCTCTGACTATGAAACAGTAGTGAATCCTTGCTGGACAATTCAAGTGGTAAAGAAAACTTCCTAATCAGGGTAGTATTTAACCCACATTAGAAGATCTCTGAGCAAACAGCTCACTGTGATATGGAGAAAACTACATGACCTGCCTCCACGAGTGCCTGCAGAGGGGCACCTCTGCTTTCTGCAGAGCCAGGGTTTGCCTTTCTGCTACAGAAAAAGAAGTAGACTGAAGGATGTGGGGAACTGAGTAGCAAACATGGTACTCACAGATGAGAGTTACCCTAGAGATCAGTATTAGCAAACCCCAGGTTTTAGAGTCAAGGTGGCAGCTCGGTCACTGGATAGCAAACAGGTCTCAACCCATGTGGAGGGCTGCTCACTGGCTCTAAAAGGACACATTTAGAGTAGTTCCCCCATGGTGACAGCTTGACTAGAGGAGGTTCCTCTTCCAGTTCAAGTGGATGAATGAGGATGAGCAGTAATCCAAGGCTCTCAGCTTCTCCTCTGAGCTTTGTAAACAAGCTGCAATCCTGGGCACATCAACGAGGCGGGACGCAGTTCTGAATTGAAGACACCTCAATGTGAGTGTTGCAGTGTAGGTGTCTGCGTGTGGACTGGGTGTCTAGGCAGTGAAAAATCAAGAGCTTGACTCGTGCCCACACAATGATTTCTTAGTGGAAAACATCTCAAGGTAGGTAATCGTGCCCCTAGTCAATACAGGCAGTGGAGCTGGAGAGCTAGACACCTACATTTGCTCAGCTGACTCACTGCTGGGGCTCCACTGTCAACATTGACTAGACCTCCAGTGATTATACTGGAACGAAGATACCCAGTGCGCATATAGCTGCTACATCTAGATATAGTCTGTCTGGACCTGGATTCACCTGTAGTAATATGATACATAGGGCCCTTTCATGTCACCATAAAGCAGGACTAAAAATCTTTACTTCCTCCTAGGAAAGCTGTGAGGGATCCTTGCTTGACTATAAAATATCTAAACCACTTCAAAGTTAGGTGCTCTGCAAATGCTGGGTGTTCACATCGTTATAAGCAAGTTGGAAATGCACGCACATTGAAGAGTAGTAAACAGATGGGAGAAGTTGCCAAGTAAGGCCACACTGAAGCGGCGAGCAAAAATAAGTGTTAGAAACAGTCTGACATTTTTATAACGAGACAGACGCAGCCAGGATTTGAAGCATATAGCAATGAAATGGGGTCAAGGAGGTGAGGTGCCTTTTCTTGGCCAAGTATTTCTCCTGTTGGGCAGTACCTTCTGTGTTCAGACAGCAAGCACTCCTTGCTACTGGCCCGCCTGGGAGTCTTCAAGATAACCATGGTGCAATACAGCTCTGGTGGACCAGGCAGGAAAAGCGGTATCATTTATGATGAGCTGCTTTGTGGGAGAAAAGAGATGATAAGCACAGCCTTGAAGTCACTGGGTTACACCAGCACTGGGCTGAGTTGAACCGACAACTGCTAATTACTGAGAGAAAAATGATTCACTAAAAACCAATAATAATTGTCTTACATCTAATTAAAATGGATGATTTACAGTCAAATAGAAAACTACAGTGTTGGCACGGGGGACGTGCAGAATGTGACGGACAGCCTGCAGCCTTGCGTATCTTTTACAGAAATCGAGTTCAAAAGTTGTTCAAGATGTACTGTATTTTAATTAGCCAAAGCATAGAGAAGCTGTTCTGCAAACGTAGGCAAAAACTGCAGATGAGGGCACGGTTCTTCTGGCAAAACACTGGAAGCCCAGTCTGATGCTGCTAACAATGAAACCCCTCTGGCTTCCAAGGAGTCACTATTTCCTTTTTCCAGTATCCAACTGGAATTACTACTGGAAACTCTCTGGGGAGGGGAGAGCATCAGCAGAGAGGGTCTCCACAGAGAAATATTGAGAGGGAGCAATTCTTGGGGACTGACATAGTAAATGTGTGACAGGCACTTCTGATAATTCACGTGTCTGTCAGAGACATTAAAACTATTTCCTGTTGGTGTGATAAGAATGTATGAAATATTTGTTGGGGTTTATCTGAGCGTGGATTATAAGAAAAGCTCTTGCATTTTAAAGGATTACATACTTTGCTGTAGTATATGCTACCTAAGTAGTACTGAGAACAGTTCTTGTGTGCGCTACAAGGGAACAGTAAGCAAAAGGCAAATGGTTATTGGTGGTCTTCAGTGTAATTTGGGTGGTTTTCATCTTTTTGTCATCCAGAATGATCTTTTCATCTCTATAAAGTGACCTGGAGCCTGTCTGAAATCTGAGCTGGTGTTGAGGCTCTCCTCGTTTGGGTGTAAATGGCTCCACCACAGTTCTTGGGCACTGGGGCTCAGGGGATCTGTCTCTGGTTCCCAGCTCACTTTTTAACCTTGAGCAGGTTGTTTCTAATCTCTGTTTTGGGAGGCATGCTTCAGCAGGTCTTGGCTCTGAATTTCAAGCTGCTGGGCCTGCTCAGCAGATACAGGTATCTGCTGAGGAACAAGGCACACAGCATGTCTGGAAACAGCACTGTCAGTTCAATGTAATTTTTCTTTTTTAAGGAGTTGGCTTGGTTGGTGTTTGTGTTACTTTACCTTCCCACACATACGTTGATAAATCCTTGTTATTTGGACATTTGTGTTTGTAAAGCACTTTTGTAAGTTCAGTTCGACACCAGTATGGGACATGCTCTTCCCTAATATGATAGTGGCCTCCTGTTTGTCACCCCTTTTCTTTTTCTCTCTCTCCTGCAATTGCTTCAAAGTTCCCTTGAGCCCTTGCTTAGCTGGTTCACCCTGGACTCAAAATAGTAACAGCCTTAATCCAGGGGACTTCTCTAATCCTAGGGTCGGAGTGAGAGGCATGAGTGATTGCTCTGAGCAGCAAACCCATTTATGCAAAGTGTTTCACTCTCTGAGCAGCATCGTTGAGGAAGGATGAGATTAGAAGGATATCACTGGCAAAGTGACTAAGAGATTTATCTTATTCATAGGCTTGGCTTGTACTTAAGGAATTTACATTATTGGGATTTTTCAAAATCTTAGCTGGCTGAATCTATTCTTCCAGCAGTGTCACAGATATTGAAGGCTTGTTTCCTTTCTAATTTGTACCCTCCAGCACCGACACATCACTCCCATTGCTTTCTCTGTTCCTTTTCCACACTTGTTTTCAAATGCCAGGAGTACCACAGCACCCCTCAAGTCCCTAAGAGACTATCATAAAGCAATTCAGTGTCAAGATATTTTCCCAGGTATTCATCCCATTTTTTCTTTTTCTTAATTAATTTCTTCCTGATTTGTCTAGGTAATACTATTGGGAAGGAGAAAGAGGGATGCATCTCCCTCTGACGCTGGCATGTCTGGATATTTATAATAAAGAAGAGTTAAATCTCCTTGAAATTTCTAGGTCAGGGATCCCCTCTAGAGAGGGAACTGGGCCAGACCATAGAATGGAGATGTATATTTCTCTGCATCCTGAGAGAAAACCCTCAGGAGGACAGACCTCAGGGACCCCTTTCCCCAGCTGAGGTCAGGGATGCCAGCGCGAAGCCCCAGCTCACAACACTGAGGGAAGTCCTGGAGTGCCTTTGCTCCACTAGTACTCCATATTCAGCCGGACTGCTTGGAAAATTGTGTCAGTAAAACCTCACACTCCTTTGCTAATGAAGATTGACACCTTGCTGAGGGCTTCAGAGAGGTGATAGGACTGGGATGGCTGAGGAGTGGGGATGGCTGGGCTGGCACAAATGAGTTGCTCTGGGGAAACACTGCGTGGAACAAGATAAGGAATGCCAAAAGGCAAAATGTCCATGGTGAGCAGAGTCAGGCTAAAGTCAGTTCTCAAGCTGTCCTCCCAGCACAGTGTCTTCCTGCTCAGCAATTGAGCCAGAACCCACAGAGACATTCCCAAGGGGGGGAAAAAAAGTGTCACTGAAGTTGAAGGAGCTAAGGTGGGTGTCATTGAAAGAAGGTAAACCCTAATCTACAGTCCTTTACTCAATTTAAGGATGACTTTCTGGTCTCTTGGTGGTGTGTGTTGTGAGCAAGCTGAGCCAATCTAAGCCCATGCCGCCATAGTGAGCAGCAACCTCAGCTCTGCATTTCCACCTTTTCTGAGCTCTAGCACCAATGACCGTGCAGCCAGAGACTTGATCCAAAAAGAATCAGTGGGTTTTCAATTTCCATTTGCTTTCAGCTGGATCAGTTCCCTGATTTGTCCACTCATTCACCAACACAGCACCAGTGAAGGGGCAGGGCAGTACAGTAGGGCAAGGAGAAGGGGGAGAGGGCAGCACCAACTTGGGCTTAAACTGTGCATGGAATTGCATTCCAATACCAAGAATTTAGCAAATCCTTTCTAGCAGCAATTAAGTATAAGGCATTTGAAGATACACCACAACAGTTTCAAGGGGATTATTCTAAATTCAGCCCAGTGAGCTAAAGTGTACTTTGGGCTCAGCTATTCAAGAAAGCAAGCTCCCTGACTGGCAGACATATGAATATCTGCCCCAGGAGGGAGTGTCTTTTACATCTGTAAAAGGAAAAAAACCCAACATTGGCACTTCTAGGCATGGAGCCATACCATGTTCATTCTCATATACTTTGCTTTTTTTCCCCAAGTGATACTGAAGTCATTCCCAGATCAGGGTTGAAAGATCTTCTGGCCAGCCTGGGAAGAAGGGCTATGCTAGGGCTGTATGAGGTAGTTGCAGGCTGCAACTTCATACATTTCTTCCTTAATACTCAAAGATCCCCCAGTATAAAAGAGATCAACCATCTGAACTAGTCCAGTGGTACCTGCTAAAATAGCGAAGAGGCAGAAGCACATGATGTGTGTGGAGAGGTGGAGGGAGTTGGACTTGTTCAGTCTGGCAACAAGAAGGTGAAAGGGGAAATCTGCTGCCTTCTGCTACTTGAAGTCAGATTACAGACACCAAAGAGCCAGAGGGGCACAGCAGAGAACAAGTGGCAATTGCATGAATTGCAGCAAAGGAAATGCACATTGGATAGACAGAAACAAAATTCCACAGTGAGAGTGGTGCAGCACTGAGACAAGGCACCAGAGGTATGGTAGGATCTCAGTCCTCGGAGATGTTCAAGGTTCAGCTAATGAAGCCCTGAGCAACCTTGAAGCTAGCCCTAGTTTGAGCAGGAGGTTGGACTAAAGAAATCCAGAGATCTTCCCCAGGGTAAATTCTGCAACCTTACAAAAAATGCAGGGTAGGGGACTGAGAAGTGGTTGCAATGTCACTGCTTGTAGGCTTTAGACTTCTTGTTCTGGAGAAATGTGTTAAGGATGGGAGAAGATTTTTACACACACGGAGATGTGCGCCTACCCACTTGCCTGCCTTTGGATGTGAATGTAACTGCAGTAGTCTCAGTGGCGTTCCAGCTTCTGTCTTATTGACCTTTAAATGGCTGAGCTGGCCCAGCATGACAACCTGCCCTAATGAGCACACCAAAGCCACGGCCTCTTGAGATGGTGGCAGAAGTCCCGGGCAGGACAGGAGGTGCCTGTGCTTAGCTTACCACTCATGTCGGTGGGATGGCTACTGCCATCCTTAACCTGCTGCATTTTTAAGATTAAATTAATGTAGAAATGGTGAAAAATGAAGCTGGAAAGGGCTGGATAGACCTGCTATTTGCCCACCTCCTGCCTTGCCTGTGCCTCTAGCATGGCCCTGCCCCATCCCCTGCATTACCCCCAATCTTCCATATCATCCTGCTTTTCTCCACTCCATGGCCCCTGTCTGATTCCCCACTACTTACTTTTCTCCTTGTTTCCAAGCATGGCTCTCCTGCCTTTTACCTCTTCTATCCCTCAGACCAGGTGCTCTGACCTGGACAGAAGATCTCTTCTGTCTTCCTTGGGGATGGCAGCAGAGTGGGACTGGTGATGGAGCCACACTCTGAGGTCCACTTAGCTCCCATGGTGAGACCACCCTCTGGTGAGTGTGAGGCTGAGTTTGGTGCCCCTCACTCATGATCCCCTCCTTCCCAGCAGAGATGGAAATAGCTTCCTCCAAGCCTGTCTCGCTTATGAGACCGTGAAGCACCTGGACAAACTGTGCCCATCTGTGTTGCTGCCCTTTCTCCATCAGACAGCAAGGAGGGGAAATCAACCAGGAATGAGCTTTGGCCAACCAGGTTTGCTGCAGGCTACCCCAGGTCCCTCCAGTGTAACATCAGACCCCTGTTCCCCAGGTCATCAAGGCCTTTATTTCCTGTATTACTCTTCAGCCCATCTTGCTGGGGAATCCCCATACCACATCCCCAGTGACTGTCACCTCAGAGCCACATTTAGCAGCACCTTTCTTCCACCCCCATTTCCCAGAGCCTTTCCAAGCTCAGTACTGCCAACTCATCACACTTCTCACTGTACTCACACAGGGCTCTTTCCCCTCTGGCACATCTCCATCACCTGAACAGCCCACTCCCCCCAGTAGCTCTCCCAGCCCAGCCTCCAGAAATGTTCCTTCCAGGTGCCCTCCCTTCATCTTCACCTTCCTCCCTGGCAGGAGTGTGGGAAGAGAAGTCGGGCAAAACCTCTCCCTGCAGAGTGGGTGTGCTTAATTTGGTGTTTGTTTTCAGTGCCGTCTGCTCAGTCACTGCTTAATGGAGTTCATTTGTGATGTTCAAAGAAAGAAAAAAAGAGATATATCCCTGCTCATCACTGCAGCATCTTATTTCAAGGGGAAATACCTTCCCCGTTTGCCCTGGATGTCTGTGAGGTTCAGCTACCAAAAGACTTGAGTGTGTTCACCTGAAGCATGCTTTGAAATGCTCCTTCTTTTCTCCATCAAGGGAGCAAGTGAAAGATTTTAAATCTGACCCTGTTCTGCCAAAGGAGAAAGCGATGCCAAAATGCAGCCTGCCCCAGCGGAGAAGCTGAGCAGAGATGGCTCTGGAAAGTCAGCATGGGCTCACCCATACAGGTCCAGATGTCGCAGACAGCCCCCAGATTTCCTGAGCATACCCTGCACCAATGGACAGGGAGTTTCCTCCCCCCTTGTTTTTGCAGGGGACAGGCTCTGAGAATCCCTGTGCTGGGGACAGCCAGGAAATCTCAACTGATTTCTAGCCTGCCCACGAGCCCAGGCTATTTGAGATATGTCTTGTGTCCACAAAGTCCTTTATTTAACCAGTCAGGCCTTTAGCCTCCGGAAGTGTGAAACAGTTGATTCATATTCCTTTAAATTGCTATTATTTTCCTCTTTTAAAATCTCCTTCCCATTCTCCTACCCTAGTTGACTTTGGAGTAGGTGCCACAACCAGCCTATCTGTCCCTGGACAGGGGCAGCTTTCTTGGCCTCTGCGTGGGGTTGGGTAGCAAACAGTGGGTTTGCAGAGGAGCTGTTTTCTTGACTGTGGCATGAGCTTCAGCTCCTACTCAAGCAGCTGTGAAAGGAGAGGCATCAGGGAACAGCTACGAGGTCTCTGGAGAGCCAGACCCAAGCAGAAGTGTGAAATGTCACTATGCCGATGGGTGAGAAGGAAGAAAAGTGTGTTAATGCTTTCAAAAAGCACGATCAGGCCACAGGCTTCATTTCTCAGCCATCCACCTTTCAGCCCTCTTCAGCAAACCACAGATAGTAACACCTCCCTCCACCCCTCCTTCCCTCCCTGGAGCTGGGAGGCAGAGTTAACTACTGCAAAGCCTGCTGGGCACAGGAAACAGAGTCCAAAGGGTCTATGAAAAAGCCTTTCCACGACGTAAATTCTCACTTGTGACTTATTTTAGGCTTTTCGTAGAATTGCAAATAAAGCAAGAGGAGCCTCCTCCCAGTGCTCGGAGCTGGGTGTGCGTGCGAGGCGGATTTTGGCTCAAAGCAGGCACCGCTCTCCACAGCGCACGCGACTTGCGGGACCGAGACCGGCCTCGCCTTGCACTGTTCCATTTTTGAGGATTTTTGAGGCTCGCTGCAAAGGAGTAGCTCTGCCTTCCCCTGCCACTGTGCTCCCACCTTCACTTCACCGCGGCTGAGCGCGCCGCCAGGAGCAATTAGGCAGAAGGACTTTTGTTCTCTCTGAGAGCAAGAGCTCTCTGGTGGTGAGGTTGCTTCTCGCTGCTAAAGCGTGGCTTAGCTCAGGAATTCGCTGCGGGTTTTGAAGGGGTGTTGCCAGGCAGGGTAGGACCAACAGGTTTCATTAGAAAGAGGATGAATGTGAAGCCAGGAAGGGGCATACAGGCTGGTTAAAGGAAGGAAGGGTGGTGCCAAGATGACACCTCTCCCCTGGCACTTGGAAGCTGGTGGTATAAATCCCTGGTCTGCCAGAGACCTCCTGTGTGTCCTCCAGTGAGTCTCTGCCCACACACAACCTCCTTCCTGGGCACTGGGGACACTGTGCTGCCCCTTCTCCCAGGGAGACCATCAAGGTAAAGGCATCAGCAATTACACAGCCCTCAGTATGAAAGAAGGAGACACGCACACAGTTGCCCAAGATAGCCGCTATTAACCTCACCTCATTTTATATATTTTTACAGCTGCAGCAGATGTCTCTGTGTCTCCCTGGAGGGACGTTAGGTACTTACAGCCCTTTCAGTTCAGACAGAGCTGCCTAGAGGAGCTGATGGCTTTGGCCCCAGCTCCACGAGGCTCCCTCCTTGTGGGCAGGCTGATTGAAGTTGGACGAATCATCCCTGACCTGAAAGGGACTTGTCTGCAAGTGCAGCTGGGTTTTGGCACCTGGGTCGGTGCTGGCAGACGCTTGCCTAGATCTAATTGCAAGCTTGGGACGTAAATAAGACGCAAATAAGATGATAAATATGAAAGGATGTGTTGGGAAGCCCCACAAGAGGAAATAAGGATATTATTATTGATTAATAAAGGTAATAACAATAGTAGTTATCGACTCAATCTTGCAGCATCAGGCACACCAGCCATGTTGTGCTAATGCAGGAGAAGTGAGAGGTGCAGCAACCCCTGCATGCCAGTCACACAGCTCGTTTGCTCTCACCGAGCTGAACCGGAGAGAGTGTTTTCGTAAAATGTAGCCTGAATATCATAAGCTAAAGTGACATGTAGGATTTTCCCACTGTGGTCACCTGGGAAGCTGTTGGCGGCAGTAGTCCAGAAATATTTTTGCGTGGCATCAGCCCAGAGGACAGTGTCATTGATGGAAAATGTGCTGAATTTGGGGAGCTTTGGAGTAGGCTGAAATTGTCTTGCAGAACGTGGAGAGGAAGTGGCTTTTGGTGTTCAGGACAGTGCTGGCTTTCAATCCTAGGATGTATAGCAAACTGGTCTCTGCCCCTTTAAGCCCCCAACAAGGGAATTCTGGGTGCAGAGAAACCCATCACCCACCCTCCTGGTGAGCTCTGCACATATTCATGTGGTGGAAGAAAAGACCTGTGATTTTCACTTGTGGTGTGGCCATCTCTGCTGTGGCCCAAAGTGATTTTTATTTCCCATCAAAGATGATTTTGCTGGTTCCTGCTTGCTGACAGAGCTCTCCCTCTGCAGTGCCTGGGTCATGTCTGAGCATCACATTGCCGGGCACCCTGGGTGGTGGATTAGCCTGGCTTTGAGTGGGGACTCAAAGCAGCCAGGAGTGGGACACCCTGATGGGAAGCTCTGTCACTCCCTCGCTCTGCTTTCATTACCCCACACAGTCCCATCATGGGCTGCCCAGCTCTGGTCCTGTCTCTCTGCTTTGCCTCCCCGTGTCCTCACTGGCTTGGCTTGCAAAATGCTGTTAGCTACATGGAGGGGAGTGTATAAAGGGGCACTTCCCCACTTCTGGAGTTTCTTAATAGTGTAGGTTTGGTTGCTGGAGAGACAGTGTCCCTGGCACATCCCATCTCTCTGCAGTTTCCAGCTGCTCTCTTTGCCCTGTTGTGCCTCATTTTCCCCATATATGAAATCCAAATGAGAGTAGTCAGTTCTGTTAGGTACTAGGGTGTTTAACATATTAAAGATTGCTTGGCTTCTGGATAGCCTTGGATGAAAGCACATGGAGAACAGCTCCACATTTTTATTAAATGCATTTCCTACCATTCATTCTGTGCTGCCTCCCCAAAGCCTCCAAGTCCCCTGCAGATGAGGCAGAAATCTCCTACTAAGGAGCCAAGCCAGCCACAGGGACCTGCTGGCATCAGAGCCACCCCTGGGCTCACTGTAGCACCTTGGGCTCAGGGCTGGCACAAGCTGTCCCTGGAATTGCCACGTAGCAGGACAGATTCCTTCTGCCCTGGCTCAGCATGCACAGCTGGACCCCCAGCCTTGGTTCCAAGGCAAGGGATGCTTGCCACGGAGCTAAACAGTAAGCGTACTGGCTGTCCTCTGCTTCATGGCCCCCCAGACACCTCTCCACCTGGCCCCTGGGCAAGGCAGTTAGCTTTTAATTGGGAAAAGACTACCCAGGATGCTGCAGCAGCTGCTGGCTTGGGAAACCAGTTACAAACGGCCTGAGTGAGAAAATGCAGGGGCTGTGGGGTGGACACAGCCCTGACCTGGATAAGAGGCTTACGTGTGTTGTGGTGAGCGCGTGTGGCCGCTGCACAGGAGCAGCTCACGTTTGCTTTGTCTTCTCATCCCCTAAATCTGGTTTAGGGTGACCTCGTCTATGAGGAAACACGCTTATTTCCCGTTCCTTCAGTCTGTTTCAAGTCACTCTGCTGGCCACCCTGCTAGTATGCGTATGTATGTGTGTGTAGCGGGGTGTTAAGCCCTTTAGAGCATGAAATGTGATAGCTCTCCCTGCGTGCAGTGAACTGGGGCTGCAAAGGGAGATGGAATTAATTGTACCAGCACTAGAAGTTGATTGACAGTCAGTGTCGTGGCGGTGGGGAGGTGAGTCTACAGAGAGGGGAGCTTTGTCAAAAAGCTGGGAATCGGCTTAATCAGGAGGGGTTTTCTTAAGCTGGGAGGTGGGCAGAAATCACATCTGTTGGCAATAGTGCCTGGAGGCACCCATGGGGTTGGAGGTGTTGGAGCTGCATCTTTGGGTGTTACCCACTTGCCTGGGCTCCTCAAGGGTGTGGAGAAGGGCTTGTGAGAGCAGCTGGGTTGTGCTGCATGACAAACCTGGTTTAATGTGACTGTAGGAAAGGGGCCACAGGCAAATCCCTGGGATGTGGTCTGTAAGTGGGGATTTGGGACTGATCTGACATACCAAATTTAAAAGTGAACTTTGGAGGTACCAAATTTCAGAAGTAGCTGCCCCTGGCAACTGAGTCAGAGGATAAGGGACACTTAGTTGCTCATCCTGCATGATTTTCAGTCTGGCATTTCTGATCCTAGAGCATGGAGCTATTGTGATCCCACTGTGCCATAGTGGGGTAGAACACAGTGCCAGTCAAAGTTGTTTTTACCATATCATAGACAACATTGATGGCTAATCTCCAACCCCCTAGCTCACTGGAGAAGATTTTATTAAACATCTCCATAACCCTAAAAACCCTTTGTACAATATACTGATTCTCACCAGGGCCAGATCCTCAGTGACTCCAACTTGGTTTGGTGTCTTTCCCTCCTCAGTGCCATGGAGAGGTTTTATTGCATGCGTTGGAGATGTGACCACCCAGGCTGATCAGTCCAAGGCTGATAGTCACCATAATGACAAATTACCCTATAGCTTTGCCTTTTGTTACAGGGCTATTGCCACCATGTCTGCGACATACAGATGAATCATTCTGCCCAGCAGTAACGCACAGCTTCCTCCAGAATGGCTGCTGGTTACTCATGCACAGCAGCAATACATGCTGGCTTACTGCTCCAGGAGTTGCATCTCCAGCTGCTGCTTCAAAAAGCAAGCAAGGGGTGATTTAGACCTGCCCCATGCTGTAGCAGAGTGGGGCTGAGACCCTAGATGGGCAAAAAGAGGGGCAGCGAATTGTCCCTGTCCCTGTTGCTCAGGGTCTCCACTGAGCATAAGGAAGAACCAGGATTTCTACCCTTGCATAAAGTCATTTAAGGAGATCTCAGTGGGGGGGCAGGACTGGGCAGGAGGACCCCTGAGCCTGGCATTCAGCTAATAGCTGATTCACTGCCTGACACAGGAAAATGAACTAGGGCTTGTCTGCACCAGAGAATTTCTGCCCCCCCCCTCCCCACCCTGCACTAATCTGGTCTGGCAGGGGAGGCAGAGTGAGGTGCCAAAGTGCTTTTTTTTTTCTTTTCCTTTTCATCCTCTTTTTAAATAGCAGTTCAGCTGAGGGGCAAAACACGGTCTAGAGTAGCATTTCAGGCAGCAGAAAATTAGTTCAGCTTTTACCCTCATTAGCTGATTGCCAGTAATTAACATTTTGTCATTAACTACAGATGTTTATGGCCTGGAAGAGAAGTTTGGGTGTCTCCACATTAGCTCTCAGAAATGCACTGATTATCTTCATTTAATTGGCTGCCTGTGCCTCAGTTTCCTTATCTGCTAAGGGGAAAAGGAGGTTATAATGACTCACTCCCTCTACTTTACATCCCAACCTATAAGGGCTGTCAAAGGACAATGTGCTGCCTTTAGATGTGGGTCTTTTTAGGGAGTTCAGCTTCAGGAAATGCAGTTTTTCACTCTTTCTAGCTTTCCAGCCTTTCCTTTTAATGAGCCTCATTGTCTAATAAATCATAATCTCCTTGGCATTAAGTGACTCTTCATTGTGTCCTGGAGCTTTATTCAAACTGTTGTTTTCAAATAAGTGGGGGTGCCCACAAGTGCATTCATGCCTGTTTTTTGATGGCACCTGGTTCTTTTGCAGCTGCTTACTCTAAGGTATCTTAAAGAACCATAGCTGGGGTCCAGGTGGACCATCCCACCCTGAAGACCCTGCTACTGGTCTGAAAAAGCAGGCACTTGGGTAGCAAACCCAGTGGCAACTGAGGATGTCTAGTAGTCATTCATGCCATCCTCATGCCTTCTCTCAGAACAAATCCTTCCATGCTGCTTGTATTCTCATTAAAATAAATGCATTTATGTAGCAGTCTCTTCTGGAAGAGTAGCAAATTCGTGTGTGCAGCCTGGTATTTAAGAGCAATGATGTAGTGGGAAATAAAGCCATGTGGATTTTCATCAGGAGACCTAAAAGAGAGCTCCTTCTCCCCTCTCTCCACTTCTGCCTGGTGCACTGAGCATGGTTGTGGCTCTCCTTCTCTCCTATCCCTGCTGCAGCTGTGATGGCCCCAAAAGACATGAAAGGCAGCAGCACTCAGTGCATGAATGTGTTTCCAGGAGGCTGCTGTGTCGCTGAGTGAACAGGGAGCCTGGGTAGGTAGGAAGAACTGGAAAATTGTGCACAATGCCATGCCAGTTTCCCTTTCAAAGTAATTCCTGTTTATCTCCCCAGCACATCCCTCTCCCATTCCTCCACTGCTGCTGGGAGCCTTAGCGCTCTCTGCTTACCAGCCGTTCCTCCTCCTCTGCCTACGTAGCAATCGGCACCTTTTGATGCTCTTTCTCCGAGTGGAAGGGTGCAAAGCAGAGACTGACAACAGAATTCAAAGGCCCTGGGGATCAAGCGGTGCCGCTTTTTCACTGCTGCAGTGACTCTGAGTCTCTTTCCAGTGGCTCCATGTACAGGGTTGTACACCAGTGGCCCTTCCAGGTATAGCTACGGTCTCTGCAGGCTGAGACAAAGGCGCTGGCAGTATCTGGAAATAGTGGCAGCCTTCTGTAGGAGAGAATATAGGCTTTCAGCAGAGCTAAAGGCAGCTGGGTGTTTTCTGGTTCACATAGCAGGCCCGGAGCTCAGCTGCTCTCTGCACGGGCAGAGCGAGTTTGCTTGTGCCAGCAAAATGCACATCGATACAACCTCACACACCAGCCCCTCCCGCACAGCAGCTTTGGCTGCCGATGCAGTCCCTGTATATTTATATCCCAGCAGTGCCTGAGCCACGCTGTTAATAGGTGTCAGCATCAGCACAAGCAGATTTGATGCTCCCCAGGGAGAGCTCATCTGAAGGGTAGGGACGGGAGGGCATTGCAGTATCCAGCCTGGGACTGCTCAAGCACAGCGTGGGAGTATTGGTGTCAGAGTAGGGGGACAGGCTGTTGTGCTGAGGGCAGGAGGCAGGAGAAACAGGGTTTGTACAATAATGCCCAGTACTTGTGTTTTCTTGCCCTGCTTAATTTCCTCCTCTCCCCTGAGGACATCACCTGCTGAGTCTTTGGACCTGCTTTTCTGTGTGACATGCCCTGGCTTTGACAGATTCAGCCCAAGTGTGGCTGAAAACTCCTGGGACAGCACTGGGAAAGCATGACAGCACAGCAAGCACCACAGCATCTCAGGACCAGCCAAGACAAGAGAATTACTGGGCATTCAGATAAACCCAAGGATGAGTTTAAGGATCAGCCTTAAGCGGGGCCAGTGTGTGGCCAGAAGCCATGTTACAGCCACATGTAATGCCAGGTCCTTAGGAAGGAACAGGACTCTGGGGTCTGTCCGAGCTGTGCAGAGAATGTTCACACACAGTGGGAGCTGTGGGCCTTGGAGTGTCCTGTGTTCTCCGCATCCCAGTCAGGCTGGGTGTGTTGTACAGTCACATCTGGTCTCATGTCACAGCAATGACCCCATTGCGGTCACTTGTAAATCCCAGTGGCTTTATTAGCTCTTGCCGGCCCCATTGCTTAGCTCTCTCTGCCCTGTGAGCACTGTCCCACTGGGGTGGCTTTGCACAAGGCAGGAATTCCTAGTCCCTGGATTTCCCTCTGCTCTTGGCGGACGAGCTTTTCTCATGTAGTAAAACTTCCAAACACCTACAAGATCCCTGTGGAGTGAAAACTCCCAGTCTCCCTTTTGGTGAAGTCTCTGCTCCTCAGCACATCACGCAGTCACCTAGGGTGACATAGCTGCTTTGCAGGCAGAGGGGGAACTCCAGAGGAGCCTGGAAAATGTGTCCTTCCTGCTTGTTAGATGTCTTTGAGACAGGAGGATCCTCCACCAACAGCCTCAGCATACCCTGTCTCCAGTGCTGCCACCCTGGTTCTAGCTCCATGGTTTCCAGGAGGAAAAGACCATGGGTCTTCAGTGGGAGTCTTGAAGAAAAGGGTAGATCAAGGCTGATCAAGACTGCTTTCTTCTGTGCCCTGAAGTCAAATTCTCTGGTGCTTAATCATGTGAACTGAAGCAATTTCCAGGATACCAGGCCATTTCTGACACTTTTTGTGTTCTCTCCATCTTGTGTGGATACTCCACTCCAGAATCTAATAAGGAATATAACAGTCCATTGATTTTTCTACATTGGTGGTTTTGAATAAGGTTTCTCTCTTCTATGCATTCCCATGTTTGCAAGAAACATAAGCAAACTGATTATCTTAGAGCCCTCCAGTCCTTGCCAGATGTGGCTGAAAGTGGCCAGTGACTTAGAAGTGAGTTATTGAGTGTTATACACAGACCCACGTGTTACCAGCAATGGGGCCTTGTTAACCCCATTCCAATTATAAACCATGATAAAAAGGGGAAGAGCAAAACCTGGTGGGATTCTGTGATACCTGATGAGATGAGGAAAGTCATGATAGGGGGAGATGAAACACTATAGAGATGGCGATGATGACAGAGCAGAGGTGGGGTAGACCTGTCTGCAGGACAGAGGAAAGAATTAAATTCAGCAGTGCTGCTGAAATGATGGGATGTATCTGACATATGCTGGACAAACTGTGCGCTGAGAATAATCCAAAAGACTGCAGTTCTGGCCAAGGGTTGATACTTCAGGTGTGACCAAGTATTGGTTTGAATGCCTCCATGCTAAGATCTTGTGGATTTCCCAGAGTTTGATCTAGAGAACTGGACAGACCATTAGTGGGCACTGAGAAAATTGGAGCAGGGCAGGAACTGGTGCATGCATTTCTGCACGCATTAAAGCACAAGTGCATTGTGCTCTGGGGAAGGGCTTTGGGGCTGGACTGCCAAAGTGTCTCAAAGGGTTTGGACTAGAAGGTCAAGTGCTCAGTGTTCCAATGAGAATGGAAAAAGCCCGTGGGACATGTCATCACTATGACTGCAGTAAACTAGGAGAGGAAGTCCTTGATTCTCTCCACAGTGCCCATGTGGCCCTGTGGTCACCAGATGGATGCCAGCAACACCATTTGGCTTGTGGAAACTTTTTCAGTTATTCAGAGTGTAGCAGCTTGGCCAGAACAACTGCTTCTAGGTAGGGGCTGGAGAGGCATCTGGGACTTGGTGTGAGCCTGAACAGCATAAAGATCCTCCTCACACCCCAGCAAGCATGAAAACGGGGAAAAACATGTTCCTAACTGGGAGCCAGATGTTCTGGCTGGGTTGAGACACATTTGCAGCTTCTGAGTGGATCCAGGGAGAGGCAGGGAATGTCTGTGCCCAAGAAATGCGGGGACATTGAGGGTGGGCTGCAAGTGGAGGCAAGTTATTCTGGTCACTTATAGGCATGGAACACAGGTCATGGTTACCTTGAAAGAAAAAGGGGCCGTTGAAAACTAAAGTGGGAGAGCAGGGATATGTGCAAGTGATTAAGAGCCTGATTAACATTCTCCCATGGAGAATGTGTGTAAGCAGATCATGCACAACTCAGGTCTGGAAGGCAACAGGTATTAAACAGAAATCCAGAAGCCTTTAGGAAGCAAAGGTAAATTTGTGTATTGTTTTAAGTATGTCTTTTATAAACCAGCTGGTGTCTGTGTGGTGTGAAATTCTTGCAGGTTCCACTCATTTCAGGCCCAATGACATCTATCATTTCGAACACAACTAGGTTTTCTTTAAGACTTCGGGAGCTGGGGGATCTCTTCACAGTGCATCTTTTCATGGGTTCTTTAGTGTCTAATTGCTTTCACTGTTTCAAAAAAAAAGCACTTTATTTCTAGGTTGTATCCACCCGCCTTCATCTTCCATCCACTGGATCTAATTCTTCCTGTCTACCAGATTATAAAGCCCTCCACTGTTAAAAGCCTTCTCCCAGTGGTACTACTTAACAGATTGCAGTCACATCACGTCTTCACCTTCTCTTCATTAAACTAAGCAGATTAAGCTTGCTCTCCACTTGCCAGAGAGACAGGTTTTCCCAAACATGAATTCACAGCTCTGCTTTTCACCTCTGAAATTGTAGGAGGGTTGTGAGGAGTCAGGGTACACTCCGCATGGTCCAGATGACCAAACTACCCTCAAGGCATGGGGATAAGGTAGAGGCTGTGTTTGAGAGGCTAAACACACTCTGTCTGAGATGCTGATTCGCCAGACTGATCCATGGAGCTGAAGTGCAGTACAGTATGGTCTTGGAGACCTCTCTTCTGCACTGTATCACCTTCCAAGATGTATTTACAGAACTGAAGGTAAAAGAACATTTTTTAACTTTCCCAACTTAGAGTGACTCCTCTCTGCATCTGGCAGCCCTGGGGTTGATCTCGTACTTGGAAGTTCACTGATTTGCAGAAAACTCCTGTTTTTTCTTGTGTACACTTTGTTAAGGATAGGCCCATATGTCCTGTCTGCTCATCTAGCATGAAGAGGATTGACACAAACGAATGGTACCATCCACAGCTTGATCATACTTGGCATCCTTGCATTTGGCAGAGGCTGTGGAGCTAGGTTTAAAAAAGAAGAAAGAAGAAAAAGCTGTAAGATGCTGTCAACTCTGCTTTCCTAAAGGGCTTATTAGAAAGTATGTTGTAAGAATCTGCTCACCATTTTTGTGATTCGATCAAGAGTACCCAGGAGGGATGAGTGAAATAATCTGGAAGGAATAAGAATTGATCCAAAGCTCAGCCTGAAACTTACTGAAAGTTTGTAAGTTTGAGCAGCTTCATCTAACTGTTCCATTTCAACTTTCATGGGATCCTACTTTGCTAACACTGGGACCAGGGTCCCAAATAACACAAATGCTATAAAGCCAGTGCATGTCCTGCCTGACCAGACATGCCAAGCTTTGAAAAGGGTCTCTGCCTCTGAATTGCTGGCCAAGCCACTCTTTGATCATGTGTTCCTCCCTCAGTGTAAAGGCACAGTCTTACATGCTGTCATTGCTGCCACCCAGGAGCAATGGATGGGATGTCTCAGCTGGGAACTGAAAGGTGTCCAATCCCGTATCTTTGCGTGATGTTAGTGATGTTGTCCGCAAAACATGAATCCTCTACTAGCTGATTTGGCACACAGATTGTTTTGTATCAGGTCCCAAAAACCTTTCACGTTCTCTTCTTTCTGGTTTGTGAAGATTCAGAAAAGTGATATCCAGCTGACCAAACTCTTCTGAGGACTGAAGAGTCTTTGAGACTCAGAAGTCCTCAAGATGTCACAGAAAGTTTTAGTGAGGGAGAAAACTAATGAGAAAACATCTTCATGCTTCAGGGTTGGGGTAGAAAGAAGAGTTAATTGTTCGAAGTGACCCCAATGCCACAATGGGTCTGCCTACTGCTTGGGGACCCTTCCAGTCCAGGCCCAATGGAGGTATCTCCCACCTGCCTCCAGTCTCCAGTGTGATGTTAGGGTTTGTGTTTATCTCAAGAAGCTTGCTTTCAGTCAGAATGGCAGTGCCTGTTCCCACTGGTGAGCATGAAAGTTCTCATCATGCTTTTGGAAAGGGCGTCCAAACAACAGTGTCCTAGTGAAAGGGCCTCCAAACAAGTGTCTGGGTCACTCTCCAGGCTGGGAAAATGACTGCTTCTGCAAGTCTCCTAGATCTCTCCTTAGAGTTACTGGATTGTGGTAGGCCTGTCAACACTAGCTACATAGAGGGTAAATTACTACTTTTGGTGGCAGTCAACTGCCTACCTGCTTTGGGCCTTCATCTGCCACATTTCCAGTTACATGTTGACATTTGGACACCTCGTCTCTATGTGTCAAGTAAGCAAGTTGTACATTGAGCAGGAAATTTGATACCTTCAGGTGGCACTGGACTTTCCAGAGCTACTGGACTTTTCCAGAGGAAGAATCTGCTCTCCCAGGGAGTGATATGGTGATGGTTGGGTGTCAGCCCAGGATATGCCTCTGGTGTATCACAAGTGGTTGTAGAATCTGATACCTAGTGCATAGGATACAAGGTTACATGTTAATTGTGGAACTGTGCAAATACTACATGCATAATGGGGACCCAGTTGCCTTCCTGTCCTGTTAGTACAGCAGGCATGAAAAGTCTGAGGTAGCAAATGTACTCAGTTTTAATGTTCAGACTAAAAATAATTAATCCTTAAGAATGCTAAGAAAGAGTTTAAGGAGCCGCCTGCCTGTTTGGCTATAAATCCCAACTAAACGCATTTACCACAGTCAATCAAGCATGTAACTTAACGCTGACTAAATTTCTTAGTAAGTAAGGAGATTATTAGCTGTCTGGTCAAGAAGAGTGGATCAGAGTGCTGATTCTGTAGATGTCAGTGACCCGGTGGTGGTTAAAATATCCTCTCTGTGTCCCCCTGGTCTTCACAAAACACACAGGATAGGATGTTCTTAAGGTCATGGGTGACAACATCAAACTTCAGGGCACCCGTGAACACTAACCCACTAAAACTACAGAAGGGACTGTTCAGCACTGAGGAAATCTCCCATGCAAATATCTTTTTCCATGCAGCGATTGTGGGTGTTCGCGGTATACGCATGTATGGATTCACGTTCCTTTTTGCACCTTAAAAACAAAGAACATGAGACAGTTGGGAAAACAAAGGGTGTAAAAAGAAAAGTTAAGAAAAAAGGAAAAGAAAACAAAAATTATATGTAACAGGAAGTTGCAATCTCTCCAACTTTCTCCATGTCTGGACACGTCCAGAATAAGCACCAGAACCCAGTCCCTGCGCTGTTATCACAGCCCTAGCCATGGCTGCTGGCATGGAGGGCTTTACCTAGCAGGTTTCTCAAGAGGCAGAGCCCCTTCAAAGCCCGATTGAAGGACAGGGTGGCTTGATGGGCTATTACAGGAATACGCCACTGAAATTTACTGATGATATGAGATTCAGAGGCATTGGCCATGGAGAGAAGAATGAAGGTCTCAGCTTTGGATTACTCTGGGTAGTAGAAATGACCTGAAATGGAGTAAGGCTACAGGGAATAACAGCCTGGACTTCCAGTGTTGCGGCTGGAAAGGACAATGCTGCATCTAGCAGGCCAGGTGTTTCCTGCAGAGACATGAAAATCAGGACCATGGCCTTGGCAAGCGCTCCTGGGGAGGTCTAGGTAGAGGAGGATTTCTGGGATGGCCACAGGCATGGAGACCCCATCGGTTGAAAGGAAGACACCAGACATGTGTTTAGCCTAAGAAAGCAAAGTCTGAAGGAGAAATGCTGGGCTATTCTATCTCTGATGGAGGTGGTAGACCATGTACACTAGCAGGCGGTACTGGTTTTCAAAGGAGAGCAGTTCAGAAACAACCTCTCAGTAGGAGTAACAAGAAGAGGAAGATTACTTGTAAGAGAAGCTCAAGTCCTTTATTTGGGATTGAGACTTGCCTTGGAGTCATGCAACTTGATCTATGCAAGTTCAATGTCTTCCTTGTAACAACAGTTAGTTCAGAAAAGTCTCATGTAAGTTACTGGCTGTTTTATGTCCCAGAGTTTGTAACAGTGTTCTTCACACACTCAGTACCCATTTGCCAAAAGTCATGAATAAGGTGGCTACAGGTAAGAAGAACGTGGTATGAAGTTTTAGATGGGGGAGGAGAATTTGAGATTCCAACATTAGGTATGCAATTCTATATGCACAGCTGGTTAATCCCATCTGGATTTGTTGGCTTTAATCTTTTGAGATATTCACTAGCAAAATTAAAAATAACTTCAAATTCATGACTATTTCATCATCTCTGGTTTCTTCTCCCTAATCAAAAACTGATCAGCTTATCTTGGTAATCTGTATCTAGTTAAAAAAATGTTTTCCAAGATCTTAATCAGAGTAAAGCCTCCACTGAACACAGAATATTCAATTTGGGAAAGGTCTAGATCTCCACACATAGTCTTTGTCCCACCTAAGTAGCCAGGTCTACTGTCAGGAGTCATAGAGAGGAGATTTGCTCTGGTCCAGCTCCTACTCTTACAAACAAGGGCACAACAGGCACAGACACCAAGACCTTGTCTCAGCTTTGTCTCAGCTCTCATGGTTTTGTAGAGAGAAGAGAAGTAAGATGCAAATTATTCATGTCAGTATTTAAACTTCCGTTTATTGTTTAGCTGGTGGTCTGTCAAAACATGGCTATCTGAGGACAACCCCAACTGATCAGCAAGCAACTGCGTTTGGCATTAGCTGTGCCTTATGCAGGCTCTTCAGACACAGGCTCTGGTGGCAGTCCCATTGTACCTCAGCCATCTGTGCAAGGCAGTACATTGCCTCCAGCACCTGAAGTTATGAACATACCTAATGCTCTCTGCTAGGAAAAAACTCAAACACTCCCAGGAAGTGCAGCTGGGAATCAGGCTCCCTTCCTGGCCCTGACTGAGGGGCAGCAGACTTTACAGATGGTGTTCAAAGGACTTACAGAAACTGTATTTTTCCACTGAGAAATTTCAAGGTCCGCTTTATACGGGTAGCTTCAGCTTTCCTGAGATCTCATGCAAATGTGGAAAGTACAAGCTGAGACAGACATTGGGTGGCTGGTCTTTACGGGAAGCAGCCTTCTGTTGCGTCACATGATGTTGCAGATCCCTCTACCTAGAAGTATCTCTAGGCACCTCACAGCCCTACAAATCAGGGTCTAAAAAAGGGGTCAGGAAGGCAGCTGAGCATGGAGGAGTCTGGCCATGCTTGCTGGTCAATCCCAGAGTGATCACTTGGCATTTCTCCCTCAGAAGAGGTTGCTGTTGTTCATCAGCCCCAAAGCAAACTTTGTACTCAATTTTTCCTTCAGCCTTTACATGTGGTAGGAGAACACACAGACTCTTCAAATGCCCCTCACTCAGTGTTCTCCTGTAACATACCTTCTCGTGGTTCTACTTAAACCCCGCACATAAGACTCCTAGCTCCTGCTGGAGATGTCCAGCCCTGCTCCTGCCCTGCTAGCACTGCCTTCCTAGGGCATGTCAGACCTGCTACACAGGCTGCTTTGTTCACCATCAAAAACAAGTTCCCAACCTGTTTTGTCATGGGCCCAGTGCATGTAGAAAACTTGTCCTCCAGCCCAAGTGCACCTGAAAAAGGGCCTTTAGTTCTTCACATCCAAACCCATGGTGGGTTTGAACACATCCTTCCTGAGTGACCTGCCCCAAGACCATGCTATGGAGAGGCATAAATTACTCAGCTCCAGCCAGCTGCATGGAGAGCATTAAATGACTCACTGGGCTTTTCTGCCAATTTGTTGGTTGGTTTGGTTGGGTTTTTTTAATTATTATTTAGCCTTCAAAAGTAATTCTCATATCCTCTAATCTGCTTTTAATGGAATGCATTAAAATGCATTCTTTTTTGGTTTTTACGTAAGATTAAAGCATGATTTTCTGTTTTTAAACCTGGGCTAGTAAAAAAACCCCAAAAACCTACCAAAAAAACCCAAACAAAACTCTGTCAAAGTTTTTTGGTATGTCTGGAGATTCTTTTCCATACGTGTTAGAGAGAGAGAGACTTGAAGCAAGAATAGACATCTTACAATTATTCACTGTGCCTGCCATAAAAACTGTTCCTGTTTGAAATGAAGTCTTGTTATCTCAAAGATGCCTCTTACTTCTGTGGTGGCAGCTGCCAGAGAAAATGCATTACACTTCCATCCTGTGCAGGGGGGTTGTAGCTTTGTGTGCGGGAAGGAAGGAGTGTGTTTTCTGGAAGGACCCTTTACTCATGTGCGGATGCCTTTCCAGCACAACATTCTTGCTCCTGGGATGAGGGACACCAGAAGAGAAGGTGGAGTTTGCTCCTCAGGAAAACATGGGAAGACCAATTGAATAGTGCGAGCATGTTGCATTTTTAGGCAATCCTTGCTGTCACTGGGCTCTGGTGAAGGCTAATGTGCTTTTCTGGTGGAGCAGAGGGTCTCCCAGAGGAGCAGCACAGCCTTCACTGCCCACCTACACAACAGCACATCAAGGTCTCATTTCCAGTCTTTCCCGAAGCCTTCGCCAGCCCTGGAGATGGAGGCGTGTGTGGATGAGACGAGTGCCTTTCAGAGAAGCTCTCCAAATTACGTCACTGGAGAAAAACAAGGAATACAGGCAGGGCGTGGGGAAAAGGGAAGGAGGCAAACTGGCAGGGTTAACCCCAAAGCAGGCAGAGGAGAGGAGAACATCAGGATCCCAGCAGCAGAGGCAAAAAGAGCTCAATGCTGTCGTCAGCCTGGGAGGATCAGGAGAAGAGCATGGGTGTCCTGAGGACTGTGTGTGGCTGTGCTGGGATGTGTGGGTGTATTTGCTATCTGACAGAGATTGCACAGCATCTACATCATCCCTGTCTAATATATTGATTGTGATTAATGCTATTACACAGCGTATCTGATTAAGTAACAATGGCTTCCCACTTCCAGCTGCTCCTAGCCCATCAAGTGCATCAGCTCTCGCCTGGCAGATGCTAGCACTGGTATTGCTGGTCCTCACAGTGGGTCACCCTGCTGCCCACCATGGGAGCACAGTGGCCAGAGCACTAATAACAGGACTGGAAGAGACATGCAAAAGCACCACGTAGATGGCAAACCAAGCTTTGTCATGGAAAGAGCAGGGTGGCCTATTGTGCCAGTAGAAATAGTAACAAAGGAGAGGATGTTCATCTGGGCAGGTGAAGCAGGAGGCTTGGAGAGGTCAGGGTTGCCCCCATGCAGAGCCTTCATCCTCCTCACAGCCCCAGTTCCCAGCCACCAGGCTGTAGGCTTTCATCTCACTCCAAATGGAGGGTTCAGCACTATTTGTACAGGAGGATTTGAGGTTCTTCATTGCCTCAGATCTCCTGCTTTGACATCAGTTGTTTTTTCTCCACTATAAAGTTCTCTAGCCTTGCCAGGGAAAAGGCACTATGGGAAACTCCTCGTCCTCACCTCTGTGGCAGGGGAAATTGGGACCCTGCGTGTCTGTATCTCCTCTCTCCTGCCCTCAAAAAGACACCTTGATCTGCTGCCTGCTGGCACCTGTATGGGAACCAAAGGAGAGGGGTGGATTTTTTCAGCCTCTTCTTGTGGAGGACAAGTCTCCCTCTACCCTCCCTCTCATCCAGGGGCAAAGCCATCCTTTGGCAACCCCTTCCCTGCTGTGTGCCCATACTTCCCCCATCCCAGTTGCTGTAACTCCTCGTGATATCTTTTTCGTGGATGGTTTTTGATAGCTGATAACCTGTTACCATGACAACTGGCCTCATTTGTGACATTGGTCTTGAAACAAACCCAGGCTGATGATTTTCAAAGTTCCCACATGTCTCAAGCGGTCAGAGGGCTGCCTTTGTGCCCTCTGTTCATCTCCAGCATGCCTCTGAGGCCAAGAGGAAGAAGGTGAAGTTTCCTTCTAATGAGGGCAGTGGGTGCCTGGCTACATTTTATGTATTAGTGAACCAGAGAGAGATTAAAGGAAAGAGCTTCGCTAAAGGATTAGCAGATTTGGGTATTCAACTGTCTCTTTAAATTATTATCCCTGATTATGAGTATGATGAAAGTCCACTTGGTGAGGGATTGGAAAAGAATCAGATGCAGCTCTTGGGGCTCTTGTGCTAGTACCTGGCTCTGGGGAAGATCTCCATGTCGTTCTTTTGTGTGCTGCATTCTGCCCTTTTTTGTTTGGGTGAGAACAACTTACTTAAAGGTGGGCTGAGGTTCTGGTGTTCCATTTCCACTGCTGTGAACCCAGTGAGACATCCCATGTGTAGGAGAAGACAAAGGCAAGCAGGACCTCCATCCCCTTCCTGGGTCCTCACCATCTCCCTTTGCTTCCTTTTCTGATTGGACATGGTTTCTTTGTCTTCCTACAACATGACATGATCAGACCCTCACCATCATTTGCAAAACACTTTGGGGTTTTCATGTATTCTCCAAACAGAAAAATTATTAATATTTAAATCCAACTCAGTCTTTGCCACATATAGATCTTCTGCAGCTGCTACATTCTTTTCCACTTAAAGGGCTTCAAAGCAGTTTGCAAGGACAAGACTTCATTTCCTCCTTTTGACAGGACTTGTGGTGGGAGGGAAGAAGTTGACTGTCACGAGTGACACAACTCAAACAGGGCCTGACACTGGAAGTGCTTGGGAAGGAGGTGAGTGGAACGACAGGGAGCTCTTCCTAGGAAGAGAGCTGAAATTTGGGCAAGAGATAAGGACTAACTCACCTATGCCTGCAGACTGCACACAGAGAGGTATTAGGACATTTTGGGTATCATTTTGGGGGTGCTGAACCCCCATTTTCCTGGCAAGATAACACAGTCTTTTCTGGCAGACTGCAGGGTCTGAATTGAGAGTCAAGCACAATGCAGAGCTGAGCACTGAGGACCAGAAAGGAGTCTAAGCTCAGGGGCTGAACTCATTAACACCCTCCAGAGAAGGGTGAGGCTGAGCACAACTGGGGAGGGGGAGAAGCAGCTGGCATCCATGAGTCTGGGTTTTGTCAGAGCCTTGGTGGTCCTAATCCTGTGGGAAGAGCAGACCTTGCTGGCAGCTGGGAGAAGGACCCTACAATCCTGTGTGAACCGTGCCTTGGAACAGCTCTTCAGGAGCCCCGAACCTGGCTGCAGCAGCTGGGCTCTCTTGTGGCTGCAGTGTCACGCTACAGACTGGACTGAATAATTTCTTTTTTGGGTGTTGGGTGTTTGGGGCTGGGGGAGGGGAGGGTAAATTGCTGGCAAGAATTTGAAACACGGCAATTAATAGGATTAAAGTCTCATGTTTTACAGGACTGCATACACAATTTACAGTAATGAGAGTTGTAATTATAAGTTCTCCCAACTGATGGGGAAGGCACAGCTCTGCGAGTCAGAGTGCCTTATCCAGCACACCACAGTGTGTCTTTGGGATGGGCAAGAAATGAGCAGCAGTGCCTGCAAATGGCATCATTTTGGGGGAGGAGTTGTAACATAGGCTCTAGAGGAAACCTGAGTGGTCCCAGGAGGGGAATGGAAACCACATCCAAACCAAACATTGTCATCACTATCAGGGCTGCAGAGCTCTAAGTTATGTTCTGGTAACCACAGCAGCATTGCCTCCAGACAGTGATAACCATGGCTTTGTTGAGCTTCTTTCTGAGGAGAGAGAAGGAAGACGTCAGAGATGAGGTGAGAAACCACCGTTTGATCACTATGGCTCAGGAGTGATACGTGGTCTGCTGGTTTCTCTACGGTGGTGACTTTAGGTTTGCCTGTGTGGTGGAATAAGATTGAATGATGCGTAAGGAGCTCTATATAAGGGGGGTGGCAGTGCTGTAAACTGAAAGGGCTCCTTGTACTGGGCTAGGGTCAGTGCCCCAGACATCTGCTCACCTCTGTCACTGCCCTGTCTACAAGGCATGGTGGCTCCGTGGTCCATGTCTCAAAGGGAAGGTCTTTGGGGTATGCTCAGCATGGTTAATTGGTAACGTCATAATCATGAGCCACCAGGTGCCAGTAATTGGACTCTAACACTTAATTTCATCTGCAGCACATAAATTTGGGGTTTTCCAGTATAGGGAGATTGGTGTCAACCAAGGCCCATCCCTGGAAGATTTTAAGGCCAAGCTGGATGTGTCTCTGAGCAACCTGCTCCAGTGGGAGGTGTCCCTGCCCATGGCAGGGGGGTTGGAACTAGATGATCTTTAAAGTCCCTTCCAACCCTGACAATTCTATGACTCTATGATTTGGAGGGTTTCTGTGTTGATGACCTCTCTGAGGTTGGCTTTGACATGGACTCTTTGGCCCCTGCGCGTGGCTGGCTCCCAAAACTGGTTTTCCTGCACTCCCATAGCCATGGGCTCAGCTGCTTCCCATCAGGCAGGAGGAGACCCAGACTCTGCATCATTACCTGGGTCAATTGCGCATCTTGAACAATGGTGCATTATACCCAGCCTGGCTGGTGTGGAAGCACTGGCTGGATAAATAAACTAAAAAGCCTGACCACTGCTTCTACAAGCTTCATGTCACACTGTTAACAATAGAAGCTGAATTTCACCTGTTAGTTTGCAGTCCTGTGGCTGGCTTTGTGGTGTTGTCATGTGGTGGCAGGTTTGGATTCAGCTGGACTGACTGAACCAAGTCCCTGTGTTCTGCAGCATCACAGTTATTTAGACCAGCTCCAATGTCAGTGTTGTGAGAGCGTGCACATTCAGGCAGGATCTGCCACTTTTCTTTGTCTGCCACAAGGCAATGGAGCTTCTCATAAATAATTCTCACTACCACACAGGTATTGTCCAGAAAGGTCTCACTTCTCCATGAAAGAAGCCACCATTAGGTTCCCCATAAATACTAACCTTGGTATCACCAGGTCTCCAAGTTGAAAATACAGTCAAGTCAGTCTCTACATTGTCCAGTACACCAGAGCTGTGATCTCTGGATCAACAGTTCCCAAATTAGGGGTCCTCATAGCCAGTGGTGTCACAAAACCCTTGGAAGTACATTCCTAGAATTAGGGCTATGAAATGAACCCAGCGGTGCTCTAGAAAGTGGATCATCTATGCGAAAGTCTGTATGCAACAGGACTAGAAACTGCCACCAAGAAAGAAAGCTGAGATTGTCTCTGAGGGAGAATAGGTCCCATTGGCAGGGGAGGTGGCACAAAATTTGGTTCCTTTAATTTTCATGGGAGACATCCACTGTAGACAGGAGGAAAAACTGTCTTTCACCTGACACTACTCAGAAGTTTCCAGGGTCTTTATGAAAAGATCTACACAGAGGCACTGCAATATCTGGGAAGATGCCAGGGGCAGAGGGTGAGCTAGAATTACTCAAATCCAATTTGAGACATTTTTGTATGTGCTAACTCTGAAATTCTCAGCAAGGACAGAACAAAGCTTATTTAACAGGAAGGCCTCACAGGAAAAAAGAAAAAATGAGCAGCACAGCATGGGGGGTTAATTCCCTGTTGTCAAGGAAAGCTGGAAAGGAAACCTCCACCTCATGACGTGCCCGCCCTCTTGCCAGGCTGGGCTGTAAAATCTCTGCGCACAGCTGAGACTCCTCCTCACTCAGTGCAGTTGTTGCTTCTGCACTATTTCAACCTGGACTTACATCGTGTTTACAAGGTACTGGTGGAAGCCTGATTCATAGTTCTCAGCCGAGGAGCTGGGTCTGCATTTAATAAAAAGCAAGAGTTGGGAGCAAATGTCACCTTAAATGAGAAAAGTTGTTACAAGTTCACATTTTTCCCAGTTAGATTTATACCCCTGTGCAGCTCTGCTCTGTGTCCGGGGTTTACTGCTGCAAATAATTAATAAATAAGTGAAAAGGTGGGCTGAGATTTCTGCATGTAAGCAGAAACCCACTCCTTTTTTGGCTAGATTTCTGATGGCCAGGAAAGAACAGAACAACTCCAAACTCTCTGTCCCTTTGGCTAAAGGCTTTTCCACTGTGTTTCGGTAACAGCATTCAAAGTCACCCTTGGGCTGATTTAAATGTTTCACAGCTTGCAGGGCCTTAAATGAGTTGTGTATTATGAACAATAAATTACATCACAGCGTGTGCAATTGGGTTCAGCCTAAACATGAAACACTCATTTTCCTGAGTCAGCGAGTTTTCCTGAATAACTTTTAAGGCCAATTGTGTTTAAATGTCATCTGTGCAGATCTCGGACCTGTCACTTTGAATGCTGGGGTCAATAACTGCCTACTGAATGCCATCAAGAGCAAGAAGGAGTTTAGTTATCCACACTCCTTTTGCCAGGGAGATTATTGCTTTGTGCACAGAAGTTGTGTGTGGTTTGGGGTATTATAGGGGATTGCAGAATATGCCAGGAGGCTGCAATGTTTGAAGACGGGAGCTCTGTACAGGCTCTTAAGTTGTGGGGTTGACTTTTAAGCTCATATTTAGTCCCCTGAGTTATCTGCCCTGCTCATGCCTCAATTTCCTCAGCAGTAAACTGGAGACAGTGTCTCCCCCTCCCTGTAAAGAAGTACTGAAAAACAACTCATATGAGAGGGGTAATATTTTCAATACAGTGTTAATAAATACTGCAGTACGAATGATTCAGTAGCCTTACATATAATTATATACCTTCCTTAATTATTGAACAGATGCTTTAATAAAACATGCAGCAAATAATTCAAAATCTATTCAAGGAAAAAGATGTGCAAAACTTCTTCCTGTAAATATGTACAAAAAATCATTTGTGTATTATTTAAAAATCAGAGCAATCCTTTGCTCTATCTATAGAGAATAATTGAATAGAAAAATATTGAAGTTAGTAAACAACAAGTTAATAATTCACATAGTATTTACAGTCATAGTACACCATATTTTCCACCAATTTCCACCATGTTCTCTTTCGCCAATCGACCAAAGAGATGCTGCAGTCTAAGGCGCTTGTGTCTGGGCACTTTTGTGAGCTGTTTTGTGGCTGGGGGATGCTGCTGTGAGTGATCTGTCAAGTTGTCCAGCTGATGCTGGGACCAATGAAAACCTGCCACAATGGAAAGCCAACCCCTGACTAGAGGTCTGCAACATTTCAGCTTCAGTGTCTGAAGCGTACAGTCCCTGCTTCGTGTGAGGACTAATGATCTGATTTGCATGCTCTGCATCCTAGTCCCATTATCATAGACTGAATCCAGTTTATCGCACACAAAGAAATTGATTTTAATTTATTTTCCTTGCTCTTAGCTCAGCAATGGTCAGATATGGAGGTGATTGTGCTATGTCAGAATCATTTCAGTTGGAAAAGACCCTTAAGATCATCGAGTCCAAAACATTTATTATATCAACATATATTATCAGAATAACATTTATTCTTCTCTGGAATTGTCTGAAAATCTATTGCTTGGCCTGTATCAAAATCTATGTGTTACTCAGGAGAAATAAGAAGTCATTTAGGGTCCTCATTTAAAGAGGAAATGGGGGTAGAAATCAAATTTTGCCACAGAACTCCTCTGGGATCTTGATGAATCACTCAGAGAAAACCTGAAACAGTGTGCTAGTTTGGGGGGAAAAGGAACAATTTGTGTGGTCTGCCCTGTCTGACCTTCTGCCTGACCTCCTGGGGACGGTGCTGAGAGATGCGCACCCTCAGTACCCAGATATTGGGTACTCAGGGCTCCTCAGCATTGAATCAGCACCACTACGGGAGGGCGGGGTGGTCTGAAAGCAACTGCACATTGTGGCAACATGAATGAGCTGTTGTCTCTGAAGCAGCTAGTAGACAACCAGTTTGTACTCCCACAGGCAGCCCCCTCCAGCAGTGTGGGCATCACCTCTCCGTCCCTGCCCCCAGCAGTGACATGGGACAAGGTGTCCTCATACCTTGCATGCACAGCAGTGCAAGAGGAGACATCCCAAGAGCAGTGCTGTGCCAACATCCATGTGGCCCAGCTGCCAGACAGCAGGCTGGGGATGTCTGCACCTGCCTGCAACTCCTCTCTTAAATCAAAGCTCTGCAGCTACCACTGTGGAGGAGTTTGCTGTGGGTCAGACGCTTGCGTTCAGATCTCATCCCAACAAGAGGCTGAAGCCCAAGAATCAGATTTAACATGGGGAGCCCTCTGGGGAGGGTTTCAAATGTGAATTCAGCACCTTTTGGGCCACTTTGGTTCAGATTAGCTCCAACCTTACGCTTTTCCCAACTACACTGCTTAGGGCATGTCTAAAGTTCAGTGCATTTAGAAGCAGATTTGTGGTGGTTTTTGGTGCTAAATCTTGGGGGATAAAGCCTTTTCAGAGGCTCTTTGAACAGGTTTTTCTAAGATCTAGATTTCTATTGTGTCCCTTCCCTTTCTTCAGATCTGAAAATTAAGTGCTGCCTGACTTCTCCAGGAGTTTATCCCCAGAACAGTCAGATGTTGTTTCCTTTCTGAAAACCCAGAGGATTCACAGCATCTGTGAGACCAGGGGACTGGAATCAGGGAAAATAAGTGTTTTTTTCCTCTCTAGCTCAGTGGTCTAAATCCTGGTCAGTGAATGCCCACATGGGGTAGTCCTGGTAGAAGAAGAGCTGAACCTTGTTTCTCGTCCCAAGCCCTCGATGGAGTGGTTTCGAAGGAGCAAGATACCAAGATGTGCTCACAGATAGGTGTTAGTGGGGCTGGGATGGAGTCAGGGAGCTTTTCGGGGAGATGGGAGTTTTGGTTAAAGGGCAGCAGGTGGTAGGTGGCTCTCCAGAATGGGCTGTGCTCAAGGAAAGGCCAGGAGCAAGGGAGCAAGCCTTCAGCCAGGAGTTAAGAGTGCTAAACCCAAAAGGGTGGAGGTGTCTGTGCTGAGCAGAGAGGGATGGAGCCAGGGCTGCGTTTGTATGACTCAGAAACATCAGCCCCCAGGGGTGCATCTGGATCTGCTCTTGAGGGTGGGGAAAGGGAGTCACCAGAGATCTGAATTGGGGGTTATTTCTTCAATCAGGTTCCTCTTGCGTTTCCTCCCGGGAGCCCTTGACTGACAGGTCTCCAGTAGGGATTCGTGCAGCACTGTCAGTCATTCATTACTGCCGGAGACGTTACGTGCTGATGGGACCGAAAAAGTGCGGGGGGTGTCTGAGGGACAGGAGGTACATTTTACTCCATCTGTAATTTCCCTTCCTTGCTGGGGCTCGCGTGACTTCATATCTGACAAAGACAGGGGTATTATCTTCAGCTCTGTGACCAGATTTTAATGAGGCAATTCTTTTATTTCTGCTTTACATTCATTGAATGCCTGGATGCAGAGAGGAGGCATTGCACAAGGATCAAACTATTATCAAATCTGCCAGCGGTGGCAAGCTGAAGCTGCTGGAGATGCTGTCTGTGTTTCCTGTCCTAGCTCTTCCACAGAGGCTGTGACAGCCACCTTTCCCCAAACCACAGTCCAGAATTTCAGCAAGTGATGGTCAGAAGGTTTGGGGTGAAAGTTGCTCATGAAAACCAACTTCTTACCCTTCAGGGTAAAGTGTAAAAGGCAGACATGGATTTCACAAATGTTGCCTTGCTGTCCCATCAGGTGAAGGTCTGAGTACACGTTATGACTGGAGACTCCATTTGTGCTCTTGCATGGTGAGGGCTGGTGGAGCTGAGTGTAGAGATGTGGTAAAGCACCCACTGATGCCAGTGGGGACTGGCCCTAGAATGCCTCAGATGAGAGCAGGGAACATGAGTTATCCAGAGGGTGCAGTGTGGGTGCATGTCAGGTACATCCTGGCCAAAATGACCCCTTTGGTTCATCTCTTTCATGCATTTCCTTGAACACTCACAACCACGTCAGGGAAAGCAGAGGGAAGTGAAATGAAACAATCCACATGGCAACACCTGCTATTTTCACTTCTCCATCCTCTCTCCCATTTTTTGGTTCCCATCATCTATAACTGCCTGCTTGGGTGATGTCCTCAGTCACAATCTTGCCTTGGTCACAGAGCAGCATCTATGTAGGTTTTGTGTGTTTTTCTGTCCTGGCACCCCTGCAGTTGTCCATTCATAGTCCTGGCATTGTCCCGCATTTTTGGTCCCACATTGCAGGTATCTAAAGGTTCCTGGCAGCAGTATCAGTTCTACCATCCAGGTGGAACCTTCCTGTTTTTTCAAGGGGATGCTCTACTCCTTTATAATTTTTTCACTGGAGATAGACCCCATTGCTACCCTCAGCAAGTTTGCAGACAACATCAAATTGAGCAGGAGTGTCGATCTGCTTGAGGATACGAAGGCTCTGCAGAGATACCTGAACAGATTGTATCAATGGGCCAAGGTCAGTAGGATGAGGTTTAACAAGGCCAAGTGCCAGGTCCTGCATTTCAGTAATAACAACCCCAAGCAATGCTACAGGCTTGGGGAAGACTGGCTGGAAATCTTGAGGGCTGGATTCAGTTTGGGGTGCAGCAGTATAGAAAGAAATTGAGGTGTTGGAGTGAGTTCAGAGAAGGGCAATGAAGCTGGTAAAGTGTCTGGAGAAGATGTCTTATGAGGAGAGGCTGAGGGACATGGGGTTCTTTAGTCTAGAGAAGAGAAGGCTGAGAGGAGACCTTATTGGTCTCTACAACTACCTGAAGGGATGTTGTAGTGAGGTGGGTGTTGGTCTCTTCTCCCAGGTGACGAGTAATAAGATGAGAGGAAATTGTTTTAAGTTGCGCTAGGGGAGGTTTGCATTGGATATTAGGAAAAATTTTTTAACTGAGAGAGTGGTGAGGCATTGAAACAGGCTGCCCAGGGAAGTGGTGGAATCACCATCCCTGGTGGTGTTCAAAAAATGTCTAGATGTGGCACTTCAGGACACAATTTAGTGGTCATGATAATGTTTAGTAAACAGTTAGACTTGATCTTTATGGTCATTTCCAACCTTAATGATTCTATGATTCTACTAAGGGAGTCCCTTTCCTGTGTCTTTGGCACGTATTTGAGGTATTTAACATCTGTTTCATGCTAATGCTGCTGTTTTCTTTAGTTCATGAGAACAACAAAAGAAAAACTGAAAAGAGATTTAGATTATTTTCTTCATTTTTCTCCCCAAAATATAAAGAGCATTATTCACAGTAAAGATATATTTAAATCAACTGAAACAGAAAGTCTGTCTCCCCCTCTATATACATACAGTGTAATTTCAGCTACAATTTAAAAATGAGGAAAGTTATCCCTATAAAAGCTAATAATATTCAAAGACAATTAGTGTAAATGACATGTCATCTGATCAAAAATATTTTTGCATTTATAAAAAATTTAAATTCCAGTCAGCCTCATTGTGCAGGAAAAAGCCTAAAAATATCACATCTCAGATTTCTTGAGACAGATTTTCTGCCATTGAGATTGAAGAAGGGTAACTTCCAGGTGCACAGGGGAGGCTAAACACACTGCACCCCATGTACTTCCAGAAACGTCTAGAAACCAAGCACTATCCCCATGGATTAATAATGGATATGGTACAGCAAGGAAGTGTCAAGACCAGCTCATTGGTTGTGGCTGGTTGATGGTTACTGCTATGGCTCCCAGCCTGAGAGTCTTACTTAACCAGTTGGCATTACCACATCAAAAAGCAGGTGTCCATATCTGCCTCAGCCTCCACTAGAAACAGTGGGCTGTAGGGCAGCCATCATCTCACTGCAAATAAGCCAAAAACCCCTGCCCTCTCTCACCTCTGTTGACGAGCCCTTAAACCAGCATCCCAGGGAGACAACCTCAGATGGAGATGTCTGCATGAGAAGACTGCACATTAGATGTAAATCCCACCCTCAATGTCTTTCAGTCAAAGTGTTTCTCTTGCTGTCAGTGCCTTTCTCAATGTTCCTCTCGATTTCAGGTTTTAAAAAAGGCTGATGTTGCTGCTATCTATAGGTTATGCAAATGAAACATCAATTTATTATTTTTTTCCTAAAAAATACACCACCTTCTTTTGCTATGTTTCTAGATAGAAAGGAGCTAATTAACTAGCTCGTGTTGAATGATGAAGGAATGATGGTGAGGCTTATAGGGTAGATATAAATTCAGAATGGAGTGGAGGACAAGAGCAAAGAACAATTAATTACTGACTACTTCCTCCAATCCAGGAACCAAAGAGTGCCCAGTTGTTAAACAACAGGTCAAAAGGAAGGTGTTCCTCCAGAATGCATCAGCTGGGCAGCTCATTTCCTTGGGGTGTTGCAGGAGGAAAAAGAACAGGACACCTGAAAAAGAGATTAAGAGTTATTAAACTCAGTGGTCCAGAAGTAACCTCTTCAATGAACTTCTGGTCTAACGCTGTTATGAAGACTGCTGATGCGAAACTGGGTGGCTGCGGTGGCTTTGACCCCAACCGCTGTTGCAGCCTCAAGAGGAATACTAATTAAAACACATTTGTCCAGTCCAGGACAGACAGTGCCCAGTGTTAATGGGAGGAGATACAACAGATATTGGTGCCTTTAGAGGCGTCTCTGTCAAAAAGCAAAGGAGCTCAGCAGGACTCTAGGAAATGGGAAGTTGATCTGCTGCGTGGCCTCAGGCAAACCATTTCCCTGGTATTGCTCCTGACCCTGGTCCCTCTAATATGATGGTCACCTCTGTAGGGCAGGAGCAATCTTTTACTTTAAAATACTTTAAAATCTGTTCAATTCTTTGGAGAAATCAGCTCATCTCTCAGGCAGTGCCTCTCATTGTGCTTGCAACAGAGACCCAAATTGGCAATAATTATGTCTATTATGGAAAAAAATAAAAATAATAAAAAAATCCATTCCACTGTGTATTTTACTCTGCATATTTGAAGCTGTTCCATTTACAGACACCCTCCATGTGTCATTCCACTTACGGACTCTGATGCAGATGATCCAATTATTTATTAATCTGGTTTTAAAATATCCTCAGAGTGTTTCAGCAGGAGACACTTTCTTCAAGGTCCCAATTTCAGCAGAGTCAATAAGAATTTTGCTGTTGAATTTGCTGGAGAGTAGGATTTTGTCCTTTTTGACCTTCCTTTTCACATACTGCCAACATCTCTTAGACCTGGGAGAGGCAGTTACTCTTGTGGTACATTCATATTTTTAAAATGTCTGAAATTGAAAGGATTACATCTTAAATCTTTGCCTGCTTCCCTAGAGTGCCTTCATATTCTCACAAGCCATGGTAGCATGGATAAGAAAAAGCATACAAATTTCTGTGAATTAAGTGTTATAGAGCTGTTTGGTTTTTTTCTTTCTGCCACGTATCCCAAAAGATTCAGGGCATCTGGGATGCTGGCTGCAGGCCTGAATGAACTGGTTTTAGTGGCAGCTTGTTGGATTTTGCCCCCCCTCTTTATGAGTATGTGAAACCAACCAGGTGAATGATCCAGCCCAGGCACCACAGCTGAATTGGACATCGCCATGACTCAGATTTTTCCCTTGCTGTGACACGTAAGATGTCTCACTGCAGAATAAGCACAGTTAGCCAATCTCCATTAGCTAGCTCTTGAGGTAGCCACAAGTCACATTCATTGGCTACTACATGTGGGCTGCACTGAAACCCAAAGCCAAATTTGCCAAAACCATGGGGGACTTCAAACATCAGCCTGAGAATGATGCCCTACCTCTGCAAAAACAGAAGAAGAAAATTGCTGGGAAATACATTCACTGCCTTGTTGCTTTTCCAGCACCAGTAGTTGAGCACCATTGTTGACATGCTTGGGGGGGGTGATGTGGGTCCAGAAAGGTCCCTGAGATCTGTGCCTGCAACCTTCCACTGGCTTCAGACGAGGTCTGAAAATAACCATAGCCTTCAGAAGATCAAAGCAGAAAACACACACACAGGACTTCCCTCTTATAGAATCATAGAACCATTAAGGTTGGAAACAACCTTCAAGATCATCAAGTCCAACCGTCTAGACACTAAATACTATCAGGACCACTAAATCACATCCTGAAGTGCCACATCCTGTGAACCTGAGGCTGTGGTACAACAGTGCTATTGCCACAGCCAGCCTGAGCACACCTGGGAGAAGGACTGAATGGCACTGAGTGTGTTTTAGAGGTGTGACCCTCTGCCTCCAGTTCAGTGCTCTGCCCCATGTGCAGGACAGCTGGAGCAGGTGCAGAGGAATGGGATAGCAGGTTTCCCTAGGATGGGTCCTTATTTGGCCTTCTATCCTGACCTGCCTCTCAAAAGTACCTGTCATTCAAATCCCATTATTGCAGATTAAGCTCTGTTTTATTGCCCCAAGTAAATTTAGAAACAGTTAATCAGGGCATTTGTCTTATGCCTATTAAATTACAGTGCAGCAAAAAAGGTTTCCCAAGAATAAAACAATTATTGTGGAAAATGAATGGAGCTGTTTAATTCCCTTTTGTAATTAATTGTTTGGACAATGCAACATTTGAACCAACAAGCAGGAAACAAAGGAATTCTTCTACCTTTGAAGAGAAGTGGAAGTCCTGCCAGCGTTGCTGCGGTGATCCTCCCCCTCCCAGCTCCACAGCTTGGAGCATCACTGCATGAAAGTGCTTGCTGCATCCTGGGTCTCAGAGGGAAACAGGCAGACAAGAGGGACACCAAGAGCTTCTGCTTTGCTGAGGGAAATCTTCAGCTTTTGCTGCTGTGCCTCTTCATATTTTTCCTCCCTATTTTTTGGCTTTTATAGAGGTTTGTGACATTTAAAGACCCTTTGGCTTTAGGAGTAGCTCAGATCCTTACCCTGATGCTGAAGCAGGCAGGATGTGAGGGAACAGTGCGGGGCTTAGTCCCAGACAAGACTTGGGCAAGTCTGGAGCTGATCTAGTGTGGAGCAATGCCAGAGCTGTGGAATCCTCTTGTAAAATCTCTCATTTCCTAATGCATAAATATTAGAAATTTTATAAACTTGTGAAGCTTTGACCTCCAGTAGGCTGGTCTCACAAGACTCCGATATACAACACCTGGTACAAATAATATTTCTGTGCTCGCTGCTGTAAAGTCCTGCACACATCAGAAGCAGAAAGATATATGTTTCCTTATGACTGACATCTCCATGCCTAGAAAAATTAGGAACAGAGGGAAGGTAACTTTGGTCCTTGAGGAAGCCTGGTATGTGTGCATACAGCGAAAGACCTTAGTGTTGTCATTGAACATAAGGTGATTTTGAATGACCAGCGTGCTTCTGGGTTGAAGCATCAAGAAGATAAGCAAGATCCCACAGCAGCATGAAAAACAGTCTCCCCACCAGCTCTTGTGCAATATTGATGCCTCTGTGTCTGGCTGCAGAAATGGCTGGGCTAGGATAGCATGAGGAGCAGACCACCCATGCTTAAATGGGAGGACTTCAATCCAGGAGCAGTGCAGAAAGAGGCTACACAACCATAGTAAGGTGGCCCTGTGAGCAGGAACTCAGAAATCCAGGAAACAGAAGCAGCTGAGAGAGGACCTGATTAATCCTTGTGAATATACAAGAGAGGGGAAAATCTGAGGAGGGGGAAAAGAGTGGTTCAAGCCTGCAAAATTATTTTGCAGCAGGAATATTTAATATAGATAGAGATGGAATGGATTTAAGGTGGAAATCATAAGCAAGTTTGTAAGTGACCAAGTAGTGAGGTTTTGGAGGAGCTTTCCAGAAGGAGCTGGGGCATTAAATTGAACTGATTTTATAATGGAGCAGAGCACGTCTGTGAGCAAATTTATATGACAAGCAATAACAGGAGGCTGGAGCTGGCTGTTGAAGTGATCTCTTCAATCTTATATCTGTCTGTTCAAAGCAGACTCTAATTTCTAAGTGTAAAGACACTTACCTCAGTTAGTGAGGGAAGACGTGTGGCTGGCCACTGGCCTATTGCCCTCTCCCCATAGCTTAGATTTGCTTCCCATGGTCTGTTCTCTCTGTGGTTGGGCTGGAGGCTCACAGTTCTTGGTCTAAGGAGATACTGTCAAGCTACAGTACAAGGCAACAAAAACTTCTGGTGATGTTATTAATGTTTACAAATATCTGAAGGGTGGGTGTCAAGTAGAAGGGGCCAGTCTCTTTTCAGTTGTGTCCCGTAACAGGACTAGAGGTAATAGTAGCAAGGTGAAACACAGGAAGTTCCACCTCAACATGAGGAAAAACTTCTTCACTCTGAGAATGACAGAGCACTGGAACAGGCTGCCCAGAGAGCTTGCGGAGTCTCCTTCTCTAGAGACTTTCAAGACCCGCCTGGATCTGTTCCTGTGTGGCCTGCCCTAGGTGTTCCTGCATTGGCAGGGGGGTTGGACTTGATGATCCCTAGAGGTCCCTTCCAACCCCTACCATTCTATGATGCTATGATTCTTCACCAAAGAAAATCTTTCCTCTAAAGTCAAATCCACTTGTGCTCTCTGGAAGAGCTTCTCCTGAATGCTTTTCTCTGGCTACAATGATAAAGATGTGCTGTTCTTAATACAGAAGCAATCTAGAAAAGGCATCCACAAAATGATATAAACATTGTGTCTCGTGACACATGAAGGCTAGAACAGAGTCAATGCAATGGGAAGACTTTTCCCACCTCAGTAGAGTATCATCCAGGCTAAGGTGGACCCTTGTCATATGGGGAATTTTTGTTCACTTTCTCCCATTGCTTCTCCTTGAACTTTGCTAAATAATTGCTCTCCCTCACTGATCTTGCAGCCTTCATCAGGCCATATGCACCGTGGTGCTACCTGTCCCTCTCCAGAGTTTTTGCTGACTTCTAGCACAGGCAATCCTTTGTGCTAAACCCCTTCTGGGTTTTGTGAGTCTGAATTAGGACAAGCAATCCTTAAATCAGCCACAATCACTGAAAACAACCAGCTTCAAACACACATGCGCACACAGACAAGTAAATCTCAAATTGGTAAACAGCTTATTGCTCATTTAATATTATTGCTCAGCAAAGCTCCCAGTTTGCTAATACATCTGGGTGATCTTGTTACAATTACTGTTGAATTGCAGAGAAGCATCCTCCAGAATAGTTCCAGGTAGATAGCACTTGCCTGGTAGACAGCTCTGAGTATCTCCCAAGTGAAATAAGTACTGTTTCCACCTAAATAGGATCTAACGAGCCATTCAGGAGAATAGAAAAAAAGTCTTTGCCCTGAGGAGAAGCATCCCAAAGAACTCAACAACATCTTCAGCCTGCTGCTAGCAGTGCTTATCTCTCAGATAATACAGGCTAAGACAGTTTTCTTAAAGTATAAAGGAAAGCACAGGATTAGGTGGATGGAGGGTTTTGGGGGTACGGGTTTCATAATTGTTCTCAAGACTCTTGGTCTTCAGTTTCACAACATCTTATACTGTCACAGTTGCAAAAAAGATCATTAAAGATGGAATGTGGTGGTCTCAAAGACTGCTCCTTACATTTGCAGAGAGCCCAAGATGACAGGTCAGAGCTGAGTGATGGTTCATCACAGTATCACAGTAGTTCAGGCAGCAGCCACTTCACAACTCACAAAAGCACAAAATTACAGCAAAATCCCAGAATAGAAATGAATGCCTACCTGAAAGGCTTCCGGGTTGCAACCCATGTTCCTGTGAGCTTGGGGGTAGGGCAGGGTAATGTAGTTCTCCATGCAGTCCTGTAGTGCACAGCAAGGTTTGCAGAGCACAGTAATGGCTTTCATCAGCTGAGCTGATACAGGTGAAAAACTGTCCTGACCTCCAGAAAAAAACCTATGTCAACTACAGGCCAGATACAGAGGCTCTGGATTCCTCTGGTTGCACAGCATGAGGTGAGGGTGAGCAGCCCCAGGAGGTAGTGAGGTGTTAAGAAAGAGGCCCCACATGGACAGAAGGAAGAATGATGAGCACCTATTGAAACCAGGAGTGAGCAGACCCATTATTGTGGGCTCTAAACCTGAGAAAAACAGCTTTTCATGGACAGAAAACTGATTTTTAGCCCAAAGATCATCTCAAACTCTTGAGGATCAGGGAAGTTTAAAAAAAAAAAAAAAGGAAAAAGAAAAAAAGAAAAAGAAAAACCAGAGCTGGATCAACTCCTTGTTCAAAAATATTCCCAAATATTCCCTCCCCATTCACTGGGTGTCTCTATTCAGGTTTGTGGGAGAGGGCACAAGTCCAAAACACAGCAAGGGTGAGGTAGGCTAGGCATAATCTACCATGCTTTCTATCTGTGGCAGTCCCATTTTCTGGTCCTGCACTGTGCAGAGCAGAAAGTCTCCTCTAGTAACTGTGAGAGGCTTCTGAATCACAGAATCTTAAAGGTAAAATGTGTTCAGCATCAGGTTAAAAAGCTCATGCCAGGTCCTTGCTCTCATTCATCCATTAGACTGTTTTTGAGACATTTTATACCTGAGAAACATGCAGCATAAAGATGTATGCAGGAGGAATCCCACTCAGAGCTCATGCTTCTATTTGCACCTGGCGGTACTGTTGACCAGGACCAACAGAGGCTTAAAAAGTACCTTCTTACAGCTGCTCTGAGAAACAATTCAGCTACAGGGAGTCCACTCCTGGGGACCCTGGGATTGTTCCTGGGCAGGTAGCCTGAGACTCCTCAAGAGGAGACCCTAATACCTCATCCAGACCCTAAACCAGCCTCACTTTCCCCTCTAAAAGTGTGTACATGGGATACTTACGTGTGTCTGATAACAAGGGACAGGTCTGTGGAGATAAGCTTAATAAGCTTTCCACAGGGGTCTTTAATAAGTAAGTTAAGGAGAAGTTTTGAGCAGGAGAAGTCCTGGGAGGCCTTTTGGAGAGGTGCAGTGCTGCAGCAGCTTCAGGTAGGCTGTGATGCTATGTGGTCCTTGCTGAGGACATCTGAGCATGAGAAGTCCTAAATTCTCCCCTGTATTTTAGGAAGTTGGGCTCCTGGCAATATTTTTTACTTCAGCCAGGATACTTTAGTTTTAATCCAATGTTAATGCCTAAAAAGAAAGGCTGTAATAGGGCTGTTTTGTATTCTAGGGACCTTTTAAGATCCTCTGCCCAATGGAAATAGGGAAACTCTTCTATGTGTGACAATCTCTATAACTGACTATCAATGTGCAAAAAACCTGGGTACACCCTCACTGATGATGGATAATGGCATTTTCCTGGTAGGGCCTCCCTCCCTGTGTCTGTCCCCATCATCTGCCCCATCATCTTTCACAGCTGTACCATACGATGTTTCTCCTGAGAGAACAGTACAGGTGGATGTGACACAGCATAAGCAACTGTCTATTGCCTTCTCTTCCTGACAGTCTGGGATGAAAAAGGAGAAATCAGTGTATGTAGAGAGGCCATATAAAGAGCAGACAGGGAGGAGAGGAAAGGAAAGTTTACAGCAGAGGCAGGCAGGTTTGAGTGACTGCATTTGTGTACCTGAGCTTGTTTCATAGTGCAAGGAAAATTCTGGGTTTACTTCTGGAAAACATCATGCGAAGGGCTGTACAAAGCTGCAGGTGGTGCACAGTCCTGCTCTGAAGGGCTTGTGCCCCAGGATGATGAGCAAGTAATCAGCCTTGAGGTCTCCCTGCCCGAAATCCCAAGGCCTGAAGCAGATGGGCAAAGCATCACCCAGGGCAAGGCAGGACCGGCTTTGCTGGCGGTATCAGGGCAGCGCAACTTCGGTGCACTGCGCGGTACCAGCGGGTTATCGCGTCCCTGCCTCGTCGGGAGAGCCAAACACCAGATCTCTGCAGGTTGCCACCCAGCTGCTTCTGCCCAGCCAGCGCCGCTATCGACTGCAGGCATTGCCAGGCAGGGCTCTGTGCCTGCTGCCAGCCTGTGCTGTCCTCCTGGCACCACAGCTCTCCGTCTCTCTGCTTCCTTTGCAGCTTCACACCTCGCTCCCTTTCATCGCCTTACACCGAGGTGACCACTTCCCCTCTGCCTTCCCTTTGGGGCTCTCCAGCCCAAACACTGTGTGTTGCTTTCACATGCCCGAGTTACCTGCAGGCTCTGCAAATCAAACCATCCCTGCAGTGACAAATGTGCCCCTATTTTCTGGCTCGCCTTGGGGAAATTCTCACTTGGCTTATGTCCCTGTTTCCTTGCAAGGTAATCAGGTATGGGGGGAAGTGAGCTCCCCTCTGTAATGATGGGCAGATCTAATAGTCACAGGCTTGGATTGTTGTTTTTCTCCTATTCAGCAGTGAATTTAACTGGAAAACAAGCTGGTCAGGAGCAACCGGGGCACCCTGCTCTCTGTTTGTAATAAAGCCAGCCCTGAACACGTGGCAGTGCAGCAGAGCACGTTTCAAGACCTGCCCCCTGTGTGCTCAGCATTCATCAGCTCTGTTACCAGGCAGACTTTCATCTCTGATATCTCCAAAGAAATTAAAGAAAAATTTTAAATTAAAAATTCAAAACCTGTTGCTCTCCTTCCCAGAAGCAGGAGGGTAAAATTGCTGGAGATCCTGGACAGTGAAGCCCAGTATGCAGGTCCCACCTAGAGATCCCAATCAGCTTTCCCCAGCTGCTGTCAGAGCCCAGTGATGGTGGCCAAGCACTAGAAGAAGAGGATCTGGAGGACGCAGAAGGAGCGTTTGCACCCGCCAGGTCCTGGGGCTGTCAGAAGTCCTCCAACTTCTCAGGATGATTGCAAGTGCCCTTGCTGGCAGACAGCACCAGTTTCATTTCCTCCTTGCTGCCCCTCAAAAACAGTCTCCAAGTGAATTTACTGCCTGTGGATATGTGTGGATATGAGAGATGAAGGCAGACACGGCTTGGGCAGGAGCCATGGATGCAGGCGCTGTGTCTCTGCCAGGGCACCTCAACCCCCTTCTGCTGTCCCCAGAGCCAGGGACCTCACTGAGCACCAGCACTGCACAGAGGTTTTGCATGGTAGCTCGAAGTTTTGGAAATGAAGTTTAAAAAAAAATCATCTCCCACTGCCCATTGCTTTCAGCAAGGACATAGAAGTCATACTGAGGATTTGTGTGTAAACGTATTGAATAAGAGATGGATGTGCAGCAATAGGGTAACTTCCTTTCCCTTAAAGGCTCACTTTGCTTTCACATAATGCTGGCAGGGGGCTCTGAAGGACATCTTCCATGTAAACACCCCTGTGGGTCGACAGGGCTGCTGCAAGGGGTGGGACCTTCCTCCAGAACTGATGTGGACTGCCCCAGTACACAAGACTGGGACACACTCCAACTGCCAGAGAAGCAAAGGCACACCAGTGAACATCAACATCCATGCAGACTGGTGACCAGCCATGTTTAATTATTTGCTCTTCAACAGCCTTGTTTATTCAAGATCTTAAAGCCCTCAACAAATGCAGATAAATGAAGTCTCCATTTGGCCATGTGCGGTGGGTAAGAGTCATTACCCTGATACAAAGAGCAAGGAGCCTGACGGAGATTGCCCCAAACCTAGTAGCATGTTATCAGTGGAGATGCAGGAGGGAGATCTGGGGCTGGGACCCGCTCTGCCCATGCCAATCACAGATGTCTGTGCTTCCCAGTGCACTGCAGCCCATGAGGAGCATCCACGGCTGCCGCAGATATTTCTCATTCCTGGAGCATTGCCGTGAAGGGTGATGGCTGGGTAATGAGTTTCTTTAGTCTTGCCTGAATGCTTTCAGCTCTGCAGACACAACTTGTCAGTGTTCGGCACCAAAGAGCAGATGAGTAGCTGATTACACACTACCCTGCCCTGAACACAAATCTCAACAATTAGTGGGACGTCTTCCAGGTAATACAAATCTGTGAATGGTGATAATTTCTGTGCTCATCTCTCTACTGACTCCAGTTCTACAAAGGCAAGGAAAAAAAAAAAACAAACCAGGAACTTTCAAAAATGTTTTAAAATCTTCCTTGCATATTAAAGCCCAGGAGCACTGCACTAAAAGATCTCAGCTCTCGGAACTTCCAGCCCTGGCCATTCTGCACCCATGACACTCAGGGCAAGACAATGAGAACAGCATCCCCCTTTCTCTTCTCTTGCTGATGGTTTAGCTGGTGACCTGCTTGCATCATGGAATACAGTGAAAGAATAACTAGTCCTGTCAGAAGACAGCAGGTCATCATGAGGGAAGTGGGCTGCCCAAGCATCCCATTTTCATATTGCTCTTAGCTTGGTGCACCAGAAAGTGGAGTAGAGCAGCTGGGTGGATGGAAAGGACAATTCCATCCTAAAAGCTGACTGCAGATTAGAAAGACAATACAATCTCCATTACTGGAGAAAGTGGTGGAGCAGTCTCTGTGCAACTTGAGAGGCTGGAGCAATAGCCCAGCCAGAGACATGTGCTTGATGTTTCCTGTGTGGAGACACAACGTGCTAAGGGAACTGTAAGTTGTTACAGAGGAGATGAATTGTTTCAGAGGAATGCAGCCTACCCCATAGCTGAAGGATGATAGAAGACTTGTCACAGCCCAGTCTGACTGGATGTAGTTCACCAAGTAAAAATAACCTAATACAAGTGTGATAGGAGGAGCTTCACATGGCAGAAACAGCTTCTGTATCTGATATAGCAAATACCATGGAGAGGGAACAGGAGAAGCAATTTGACAAAGCATAATAAAGACCAACAACAGAGAAGGTAATAATTCATATTTCAATAAGGTATCTTTCATGCTGAAGGATCTAACTGATTTGGCCACTGTCTGAAATTCAACAACCTCTGGAGTCCATAACATCTGACATTGACTCAGTGTTGATGTATTTGTTAATATGCAAATTGTCAATCGGTATATCTTGAAAAGGTTATGGCGGAGTCAGATAATAAATCAGCCCTATGTAATGCTTAATATGTTTACACTACCAGAGCCAAAACCTCAGAGCCTTGGCACTGTTTATATGTACATATGTGTCTATGAATGTATTTCACCCGTACACACAGAGTAAACCTAATATTATTCTTGAGAAAAACGACCAAAAGAAAAAATAGAAAATGGCCTCAGTATCCCAGCTTACTGATGTTATGGCTCTTCTTACGTTTATTTCTACCTATTCTCCTCTCTATTTTATACTCTGCCTACAAAAGGGAAAGCTGTATACCCCAGCTGGAATGGGAAAACACAACAAGGCTTTTCACCAGGAGGTATATGCAGGCAAAGACTGAAACACATGGATTCATGCAGTTGCTTATACAGGAGGCCTTTGGCCAGGGCAGCATTGAAAAATCAGTATTAATGTTGTGCAGCTTCCCCCAGGGACAGTGCAGCCAGCGCCACTGGTACCTTCAGCTCTATCCTCTTGAGCTGCTCTTGGCTGGAAAGCTGTCACGCAAAGCAAAAGGATTTGGGGATTAAGCTGCCTGTTCTCCTTTCCCATAGTTTATTTTTGCTGCACTTGGACTAAGTGGGCCTGTGAGTTTATGAGCTCTGGACCACGCTCCCACAGTGGGGGCGGAGGATGGTGCTGAGAGGTAGCAAGAGCTTGCTCACCCGCCTCCTAATCCCAGCCTTTCCCCAGGGGACTTTACCTACTTTTCCAGCACCCAGGATGCCTTGAAAGTAGAAAGCAATTGAAGGGGCAACGTGACAATTCTTGCCATGGCGAAACGGTTTGAGACTCCCTCCTTTGATCCCCCGCCTTATCCCATCACTTGCTCCGGCTGCTCCGCTCTGCCACTGGTTCTCCCAGTTAATTCACAGCCCTCTGACTCCCCCAGACATGACCCTGAGATGCCAGCCCCGCAGACACCTCCTACCCCAGCCCCGTGGGTCCTTCCCCAGATCCCATTGGCGGGGTATTACTGGTGGTGGTTGGCCTGGCCTGTTGGGGTTCCTGAGCAGCATCCATCATCGCTGTACAAGTGCATCCTGCAGGCAGCTGCTCGGCTGCTGCTCCACTCGCCGGCTCAGCAAATACACAAGCTGAAGAAACACTTTGTATTTATGGCTGGTTTTTAGCTTACTGTCAGTAAAAGGCAGGTCAGTCTCACTCTGTAACTGCATCATTTCCAAAGGAGGTGCCTCTACCTCCAGTGCACGTTTGCCAGCAAGCATTTTGACTTTTTGTCAAACATTTAAGTGACATTATGGCAGGCAAGGCTCTGGAGCTCCACCACCTGTGGTCCTTGAGGGCCTCAATTCTCCCCTCTGCTGCCTACTGCATATATTTTTGTTCAGCATCTCTGCTTGCAGGGGTGCCTGAGATGTTAAAAAGAAATACCTTCCTCACTAAGACAGTCTGTAGTAATAAGGAACTGGATCTCACATAAACAGGGATGTTCTGAGAACCATTTTAATTTCTGCTAATCGGCAGATGAAAAATGAATTACTTCAGATGTCATGTGCTAACATGACAGAGTTACTCAGTAATTGAAGGGCTCTACATGAGTGAACTTTGTAATTGCGTATTCTTCTCCTTGAGTCCAGGTGGCAGGAAGGAAAAGCGGATCAGGCCACATCGTAATGAAACAGCTCAGTCCCACAGCGCTACCGAAGCTAAAAGTAAACAAACCACGCTCATGATTTTCTATCACAACTCCCCGGCCACTGCAGCAGCCCTGCATGTGATGTGCTGGCTCCCACTTCACTGCCACTCCACCATGTCTGCTTTCAACCCCATGCCAGGCTGCCCTCGGTCCCAGCAGCAGCCTTCACCCTGGTGCACCCGAGGCCAGTGGCTGCCCTGGTCCCAGCACTACCCCACGTAGCAGGAGACACAGACAACTTTGGAGATACAAATGGCTTTGGAGACAAACATGACTTTAGAGGGTTTCCATCTCTGAGCTGCCAGTCCTGACCGGCCCAGCTGGTGCAGAAAGAGCTCCTGCATAACCATCCAGACCCATTGAGGCAGCCCCTCTTGCCAAATCCCCATCTCCACTCCCAGCTGGGAAACGCTGCCTTTGAGTACTGGAGACTTGCTCTGTGCTTCTGTATGCCCCGTATTATTGGCTTCTACTTATGGAACATGCACACAGCTGCCCGAGTTCTCCACCCCACTGCCCTTGGTCCTGGCTGGGAGTCAGTTGAGGCTACCGTGGCAAACAGGAACCCCCAGATCATGTGGTGCCATCATTTTCCGCACTTCTCTATTAATAAGCTGATGGTACCAACATGAAGCAGCTCTTGAGAAGTTGCTGCACTACTGGAAGGATCATCTCACTGTTGTAAGGCTGCCAACAACACCTGGACATTTTCTTGTTCATGAAGAAAGTGGGAAGACGAGGCAAATATTACCAAATAATGATTGTCACAGCTCTTATTTTGAAGGTTTTTTTCAGCTTTCTCAGGGGAAAAAAAAAAAAAAAAAGAAAAAAATAAATCTATTGCTCTGTTTGTTTCACTGTCTTTAAAAGTGGGACCTATCATCTGGAGAGTCAAACCAGCATCCATTTCTGTGGATTTTCCATGTCTGCTCCTCAGCAGCTGATGGCATGTTTTCTGAAATGGCCATTAGCCGAATATCTTTATGAACAGCTTCCCAGGGAAGTAGTTGCAAAGTTCAATTTGCTGAATTATGAGCACATCTCTGATAAGAATTACATTATATAGTACTTGCATGTTGAAAGCATTAACTTTATACTTTGAACCTTTAAAATCCATATTGATGGATCTGATGAGGACTGAAGAAGTAGAAAGGTGAAGGTCCCCAAAGATTAGAGATAATAAGGAATAATTGCCATCATTTTTTCCATGAAAAAGAAGCAGTATATTTAGAAGAATTCGATTTAGCTGAGGCTTTTTCACTAGAAAAAGCCATTTGTATAAAAAAAAAATTATAATGGAAAACCTCTTTAATTGGTTGAAAATTTATTACAACAAGTCATAACTTAAGGGCACTCGATCTGTGCTGAAGAGCCGTTTGGCTTCATGGAGTTGCATCAGATTTACCGCAGCATTTTAGGGAGCAAAATTGGGCTCATTTCTGTATCTCACACAGAATAAATCAAAGTATTATCTGAAATACTTTTATTTTTTAACTAAGAAAAACCAGAGTGAAACAACAGTGTATTTCTCTTTCAGAAGAGACTAGATTGTTCTAGTCCACAAAATGGATGTGGTCTACAGGAAATATCCAGAAGTTTAATACCTCAGTACTTTGAGTGAAAGTCCAAGAGCTACAGACTAGGACACTCCTTCTCTGGAATGGTGAGACAGCTCTGCTCTGTATTCAGGACAAGTCTGGAGCTGAACTCACTCTAACACCCAAGTGCTCAGGAGTATTCAGGTATCTTGATTTCACATGCGCGGTGCTGTGATTTCTATGCACTGAAGGCTCTTCACTTAATCGGTGCTATTATCACACCTGATGAGGCACAGCAGGTGATATTTGAGATGCTCGCCTTTTGATTCATTGCAACTGAGCAACATTTAGTAAGAATTACTTAAATCAGCTAATCAAAAACATGTTCAGTAACATTAGGATGAAGTGGGCTCTAGAACACCTTAGTAAAGTTACTTTTCTTCTGGAAATCCTTCTGTAGAGAGAAAGGCAAATAAATCCCAGTGTGATCTATATGTTGTAAGCTCACTGCTCCTTGGGCTATTGATAAGTAATTCCTGAGAATCCTTTGTTATTTCATATTTCCGGCAAGGTTTGACTGTGCTGGTGAACAGGTTTTCACAAACCTTTTCTACTTGTATTTTGGTGGCATAGCTGAGACTGGCCAAGAGCTTGTGTGATAGCTGCTGGAGCAAGGGCAGTAAATAGTACAGCTGGGCTGTGGCTGGGCTCTCTGAATACATCTGTGTGCAGCTGGGACAGCCTGGTGTCTGCCGGGAAAACAGGATGGTGGGGATGCTTGCAGGGGTGATTTTGATGGTGGTGTGCATAGTAGCCCTTTCTGTTGAATAGGTTTTCATCTCCTAGGAAGGTTGTTCTCCATCTGCAGGAAATTAATTTGCGTGGAGTTTCGCTACTAAAAAGGACTGATGCTGAAAGGACAGGGTGATGGAACTGTAAAGGTGTGAGGTATGAATATTGGTTCAGTGGGCAGAGCTGGGGGCAATTCACCTCCAGCCTCCAGTAACTTGGGAGCTGGGCAAGCTCCTCCCATCCATGCACCACATTTTGTGCTGCAGGGGTGTGAGAGTCTGATCCGGTACAGCGGGGAGATACCACTTAACTGCGCAGACTCTGCAGAGGGCTTTCATTTTGCTGAGAAACAAAGCCAGGGGCATCACTGGCACAGACTGCTGGAGAAAGTCAGTAGAAAGTCAGGGCCCATGTTTTCTCCTCCATGAAGTCAGTAGAGCCCTTCTGCTGTATTGCACAGCACAGAACAGAGCAGTCTTCTGAGCACAGGGCAAGATCAGTCCCAGCTTCTTTTTGCTTTCAGTGGTGGCAGCAACAGCATGGCAGGAGTGTTTGCAGGTCCCTGTGCTTGCTGTCTTGTATGGTCGGAGGACAACTGATGCTTCAGGATTCCTATTCAGAGGAGTCTTCTCCCAGAAGGGTCGGTCTGTTGGCAAGAGCTGCACACAGAGGTGGAGCTTAGAATCTTCCTTCTCAGTTACATAGACCCTTAAATACTGTCCTTCCCTCTCGCTTCCCTAGCAGTGGCTGTCACAGGTGACAGCCAACATCCCTTTCATAGCTAAGTGGGACTTACATCATACAGCTCTCTGCACCCTTCACCTTTCATTGGCCTGAAACAAGGTGTTAAAATCCTTCACAGCCCATTGCACAATGAAACACCCTGTGATTCTCTGTTTCTTGCAAAAATGTGTGATTTCTGCTATTTTATAGTATCTTCCCTTAAAGGCAATTGATGTTAAACCACTAAACACTTGGTCCTACTTGTAGCAGCTCCCTTTGGCCTTTACCACCATCCCTAGGCAGGAAGGCACCCAGGGATGGTGGATTGTTCCTTCCTGTGGGCAAACACAGGGGAAAATTACTGACAGCTAAGTACTGAAACAGCCCTAGCCTAGATTAAGCCCTTCCCTCCCCGTCCCTGCCTTTTTTTTTTTTGTTTGTTTATAATGGGAAAATATTTCCCCTTAAACTCCACAACATTCCTGCTTTGCTTTTCTGTTTCCGAAGCATTGCACAAATGTGCAACAGCTCTCATTAAGCTCCATGGAGCTGCATTCTATCCCCTTCCCATGGAAATCTGTGAAGGAGTGAGGGCAGGGCCACAGGACAGAGCCACCACTCCAGACTGCTCTGAGCACCAGTCGCTGCAGTGAAGACTCCTGTTTGAGGGAGGTAGAGCCACTGCTCTCTAATGTGCTGGGCTTTCTGCACTGAGGACTTCTTAAGCCTCTTCCTCCTCCTTTCTTTTCTTGAGTTTTTACTCCTTGCCGTCATTTGTCTCTTGCCTGCCCTCCTGACCTGCAGAGTTCTTTAAGGTTTTTGCAATTAAAGGGGGGAAAAAAACCCCATCCTTTTTACTGCTCCTTGGCAGGACTGAGAACAGATCTGTGTGCAGAGGAGACCCAACCCTGCTCCTGCCCAGCTGAGTCTGTAGCATCATTGCTTACCCTGTGGGAAAGGTGGAGTACAGGGGTGGTCCTCAAGCTTTCTTGGCATGGCATCCCTCCCTGTTAATAAGCAATGAGAAGCCCACAGGGGCACCTGGGTGGCATTTGCTTTTGAACATCCTGCTCAGAGGTGGCAGAGGAGGAGCGAGGCAATTTGATAAAGAGGGCAGCCATCGTCATGGTGCAGTTCAGGGCCCTTTTGGGGTTTTCCTGTGCTCTGCTGACCAGGGCACAGGCATGGGATGGGGACTGGCCAGATTCCTCGCCCCCAAATCCCTGCACTGTTGTTGGGTGTGGGGGCACAGGGTTTTTTTCTGCTCTCTGCCTTCAGCACAGCTGAGCCTTCTGAGTCATCCACTTGAACAAAAAGAAAGAAACCATCAACGAAACAAAAAAAAAAACCCAAATGCATCAGCTTTGCTGATGCCTTGGTGGGTAGGCCAAATGGGGTGATGGTCCTTTAGCTCTGCAGCAACAAAGAGTTCCCACAGAGATCGATAAGGCTCAGAAAAAGGAAAGTGCCCTCCTTTCCCCCTTCTCCATCCCACTTCCAAATTCTGAGCAACCACCTCTGGTGCTTTCTGTCCCACCATTCATCTGTCCCAGCAGCAGTGGCAAGTGCAGAACATTGTACTTGGGAAGGAGCAGAGATTACTGAAAATTCCCCTTGGCCATGGCAAAGCCAAAAGCTGTTGGCAGCAGCTGCTCAGCCGGAAAGACACATCGCTTGTGGTAGCAACGGGATGAGTTTTCCTGCAGAAGGAGGCTGCAGAGTCAGTCCCACCCTGCCTTCCCTGCAGTTGTGGCTCTCATCAGAGAGGTGCAGAAAAAGCCTAAGCAGCGTGGCAGTCTCGGTGCTCCTTGCAGGTGCTGTGGCAGCAGCTTCTGTGGGCGGAAAGGCAATTTGTGCCATTTGCAAAGGATCGTGAGCTCTGCAGCCGAGATGGCTTTTCAGACAGGATTCTCTCTGGAATGAACATTGGGTCTCAGCTCAGGACTGTGTGAGACATATTCTTCTTCTGACCAGGAGACAGACATTTTTCCAGACATTGCCAAAGTACACCTGATGGTCCCAGAGGGGCGCGTGGTGGTTTCACTGAGTGCGTTAAAGCTGAGCTGCCTTTCTGCTCTCACCCGGCCTGTAGGCAGAGGGATGCCTGTGTTTTGCTACTAGATTAGTCATCGCCCTGTTGGAGCTAAGTGCCCCATTCACAGGGCTGCCAGAACAGCTGATATCCATCAAAAATTGCAGAACACCATGAAAAAGCCGAGCTGTGCCCCACTATGCTCATCTTGGAGCCCTCAGGCTGCTATGCCCGGCTGTGGCTGCTCACTGCTCACTGCCGTGAGGAAGAGGAGTCCCAGAGAGCCACCTACACCTCTACCATGCCAGAGCTCCTCAAAGATGGGGCTCTGTCCCATGGAGCTGCCTGGCCAAGATCCCACATGAAAACCTCAGCCAGGCAGCCGTAGGCTTAAAGCCATGGCTGAGCAACAGAAATAATTGTCCATAGCTGGGCTTTTCTCCATTCCTTGACAGGGCTGCATTTTCTCTTGCTGCTAGGGTGGGTGGTACTCACTGCACCTCAGGGCACATGGATCTTGCCTGGCATGGGGCAGTGCTGCCTCTGCCTGCCTCAGGGTTGCCTGATCTTGCAGGGGAGCTGTAGGATGAGCCAGGCTTGGTCAAAGAGGTGGCATGGCAGCAGTGGTGGCACCTGGGGGTGGGAAGGGAGCTGCAAGGAGTCTGGGTGATTTCTTGTTATAATCACTCATGTAGATTTTCCTATAGGTTCCCTAGGTTTTAGGGAGCTCCCCCTTCCAAGGAAAGTCTCTTAACATATTGCTGCCAAGATTGAGACTGGGGGTCAGCACCCAGCTCTGCCGGGGTGCTGGGAAGATGCCACCCAACCACAGACCCCCGTAGATAACCATGTTCTGCACTGTCCTGACACCACAGGAGATGCAAGCTCACTCCTCTCTGGGTCCACACTCTGCATCAATCTCCCCTAGTGCCAAAGAATTTCATTATATATAGATAGATACATATATTCATAGGTACTTATGTCCGTTGTTGTCTGTTGCTGGCTGGCACAGTGCTTGCACACAGGAGGGTGCTCACAGGAAGCATTTGAGATGCTTATAATAACCTGTGCGTTTAGTTTAAAAGGATGGAGGGGCAGTTCTTGTACATATGTGTGTGAAGACAGAGTGATCATTAGTACACGTTTATAGATGTCTACCAGCTCTGTAACAATGGGTTTCTCTTTGCCATCAGACTTCGGCCCTCTGTAATTATGTTCCTAATATAGAAATTATTTCACATTTATTTGCCATAATAAAACTTCCTATTGTATTTAAATTCAATGTGAAGATTTTAGTGTATTTAGGAGATGCAGTTGAAGACCTGAAATTAAATATTCCTGGTTTCCTTTTCCAAACGAGACAAACTGAGATAAATGCTGGCAGTCAGATCCGTGTGTGCAGCTGCTCCTGTGAGCAGTGGCAGCTGCATGTGCATAGCCAGAGAGAGATGGTAGCCCTTGTGATGTGGACAGCTCTTTCAGTCTCTTCCACCTGCCCCTCCCTGGTCCAGGGCACTGGCCCTGGGGATGATGCTGATGTCTGATGCTACCTTGTACACCTAAGAAGGGAAAACACACAGTGAAGGAAAAACTGCAGGTGTTAAGATCACCATCAGCCATCCTGGTCTGCCATACAGCTTTCGCTGGTTTTCAAAATGTTTACTATTTGTGGTAGCAGGGTGTTGTTAATGTGGCTTTTTCCAGCTGTGCTGGTGCTCAGGAACAGCCCAGGCAGCAGACATAGGTCATCACAGCTGGAGCTGGGAGAGCCTAGAAGGCCACATCCCGGCTCAGTGGCACCATCCTTCCCAGCTCTGCTGTGTTCAAAGGAGACCGCGTGGGCAAATTTGCTATGCTTAATTGATAGTTAAAAGAACAGGCCTGGGACACACATCCTATGACTGCCTGCTGGTGAGTGAGCAGTTGCAGCTTTGGTAGTGATGTGTGGATAGTCTGCCAGCACTGATAAATGACAGATAAAACAGCTGGGTGAAACACTGACACCGGCAGGCAACTGGGGTGATGCTGCTCCTGATGTCATTATTTTCTCCCTAGATATACCAAGCATCAGAAGTGCTCGCTGGTAACGTGCTGATGATAATTTTTTTTTTTCCCATCCTTTCTCAGAACTCCTCCCAGTAGGCTTGAAATAGCAGGCCCCAGATAATGAGTAGCCGTTTTGACATATTGCAACAGGCACAGAATGGGACTTCATAAGGAGGGGACAGATCTGGAACAGACCCACACTCACGGTTCATCTCCAGCAGTATCATGCTCCTCAGGGTAAAGCAAATTCAGCCTGGCCTTGTCCTTGCTGCTCATAGAGGCAAGTTCCCATCACAGACTGAAATGGGGGAGAATATTATAGATACTTGCTTCATATATTGCTCTTCCTAGAAGTAGTGAACAGTAATATATAGGGAAGAGCATTTCATCCATATATTGAGAGGGTTATGACTGAAGCCACTGAACCCTTCCCTTTTAGTTGACTCTGATTTTCCACCTTTGACCTGAACCCTAATTTAGACTTGGGTAACAACAACAAAAAAGTCAAGTGCCCTGAGCCCAAAGCCCACGTGGTGGTTGCAGGGGAATGAGATGGTACTGAGCAGGCTGAGGATGAAGCTTGCAGCTGGGGAGCATTTCTCTACTAGTTGCTGACAAAGCAGAGATGCTGTTTAGGCTGATCCAAGTGATGGGATGTAACTCTACAAAGGAAAATCACAAAAGTAAGTGTTGGGAAGTATACTGTTCAAAGGGTCTTTGGAGAGCAGTCCCCAAAGGAATTGGTGGAATGCTGTTGTTAGAAGCACTGGAGAATGTGCTGTGCAGAGCCATCTTCTACAAACCTACAGAAACGGTTGTGGGGATTTAATTTCCATCTCTAATTGCTGTGATCTGCGCCTCATTTTGGGCTGGCTTTTGTGTGCATGTAGCTTTTAACAGAGGTCTTGTATATCAGAGCTGATGGACTGTTCGTGAGCTCGCTGTACAGCCAGCAGTGAGACTCCTTCTCCTTTACTGTATAAAGGATTTATTCCTTTAATATTGCCCCTGATGTTTCTTTTTCTGCTGGTATAGGTGCATGTGTGTGTGTGCATGTGGCAGTGTTTTACAAATGCCTGCTGGGGACAGAATTGGGCTTCACAGTATGCAAAAATAGTTGTGTGCCACATGCAAGGATATAATATTTCACACGGCTGGAGAAAATGTGATAAATCAGGTTTTTGCTGGATTGGCAAAAATGAAGAAACTGGGGAATTCATCTCCACAGTTTAGTCGTGAGCTCTTGCACGAGCTGGCAGGACTGTCTAGGTTGAAGTGTCCCAATTAGGGAAGAGGGACTGAGTACCCGCTGCAGTGTAGGATGTCTATGAACATCTCTTGGCTCTGAAGAGACCGGCTCAGTTTTCATAAAGTCATTTATTACAGAGCCCAAGAAGTCAACGTGAGTTCAGGCAGCAGCTACAGCTTTTCTCCTCTGCTTTTGCCTGGAGGTTGTTGCTCCCAGTTCATGCTCTGTTCTGCCCTGTTCCTGATCTCTCACTACTGGTGACTTTGTTAGACAAAACCCAGTTCCCTCACTTGTGTTTTTGAGCCCTGCAGAAGATCCCAGTGTGCACCAAGGTGGAAAGGCAGGGACACTGTAGAGCAGGGAGAATTTTGTTACTTGTTTGGTGCTGGAATCCCGCTTGTGTGCTGAGGAGTGAAGCTGTCAAGAAAATAAAGCACCAGGGACTGAGATGAGGAGGGTGGACCAAAGGCACAGAGCAGCGGTCTTTGTGCTAGGCTAGTTCTTGATGTGCAAGACATTTGGCAAGCGAGGGAGTAGAAGAGCTGTGCTAAGTCCTGATCCCTCCCCATTTGCCTCCTGACTGTACATGCTCATGAGGGTTCCTCATCACACTTGTGCTCTCCCACCCCAGTCGCAGCAAGGGGCACAAACACACACAGCCCCAAGCTCCTCAAACTGCAGTTCACAGGGGGAGTATGAATGCTAAATACCAGTGCTTCTTCACACACACACCTTCCTTCCATCTAATCCTTCCCTGCTTCCCTTCTTCTGCCTTGTCCTGTCACACCTTTCCAGGTGAAAAAGGTTCACAGACCCTACAGCCCTCCTTGTTCCGCGTCTCCCTTTGCATCCCCCTCTAGTGTGTAATGAAAACCAGTGACAGGTAGCGCTGAGCCTGTTTTTGTTATGTAAACAGTTATTTACAGTTTTGCTAAATTTTCATGGAAGATGACACTTCTAGGCCACCTAGCTCAAGCAAGTGAAATGATTAACATGTTTGCTTTAGGTTTCATAAAAAAAAGTATCACTCTTGCCCAGCATGGTGCTCGGTTCCTCAGGTCCTGAGACAGTTTCCCACTAGGGCTAGCAAGATCAGGATCTGGTTTCCTAACCCAAGGAAACTGGGGATGGACATCTTTTACTGTGTCCAGCAGCCTCAGATGCCAGGGTCTGTTTCCCTGGTGCTCCATCAGTGGTAGTGATGGGGCAGATCTAGGTGTGTATCCTCTCCCTAACACTAAAAGTATGACACCAGCCTCACCCATCCCATAGATATTCTCATTCTGCCTTTAAAAGCTTTTAAATCTTAGAGCACAGCTAAATACATTATTGGGGTCTATCCTGTGTCTTTTAAACATTGAGAGGTGGGGAGTAAAATGTAATGAGTCTGTTCTTCCCTAAATAAATGATGGCAAATAACTGTAAAATGAGCTTCTGAGCTTGTGCGTGCAGAGAGGAATTTAGTCGCATGGTGAACAGGATGATAGCAGGTGGATGAGAGCAATACTGAGTTTTGCTGGAGACCCTGTTTAAAGCTACACCAGAAACAAAGGAGCAAGCCAGGAGATTCAGTGTTTCAGCCACCACTCTTCAATGTCTGTTTGTCCCAAGCCAGGACACAATTTCTTCTCCATTTTGCTTGCTTCTAGGATGGAAATAGCCATCCCTTCAGGCTGTGCATCAGTATCACTCACTTTTGGGACAGACTGTCTGGGGGAAGTGGATGGTGGGGTGAATTTTGAGGTCCTTCTGGGCTACACAAAGACCCAAAGCACACACCTGCCACCCAGTCAGGTTCATCCCTCCCAGCTTGGGAGCACTGTGGTGGACAGCCCTGTGTCTAGCACTGCCAATGCCCACTGCCTGGCAAGTCCTGGGAGCTAGCGCATGGCACTGGGCTTAGTCCAGCTCCTGGCAAGGAGTGGCACCTCCAGAGCTGGTATGACCTGGTCTGCACAGAAAGCCCAAGGGCCACTGCATCTGTGCTCACCTTCATGTCTGGCTGGGCTCGAGGAAGCCCCCCCGAGCTGAGTGGGATACCAGCCTGCAGCAGAGGCTGGTGTCCCCACTGCTAACCTCCCTTTCTAAAATATGTAGCAGTGAGACAGAAACCTGAGCAGTAAAACAGTGGCATCTGGTTCCCAACAGAGCTGTGTCCACTGGTTGTGGTCTAGCATGGGTCTTCTGGTGTCTAGTAAGAGTTGTGCTTTTCTAGTTTTTCCTTCAACGGTGTATTAGGCATCTCTTATCTGCCAAAAAAAAAAAGTAGGACCCAAGTATTTGAGATTGTTACATCCCTGTCAAACTATGTTCACATTAGCCAAGAATTATTAGAGGGAAGGTGGATGGAGGCAGCACGACTACCTAGGCCATACTAGGTAAAAAAGAGCAGAGGGCATATGAGTGGATGACAGAGCTTCTGTCATGCCGTGCTGTGCAGTGCCATGCTTGTGGAAGGAGGGGAGCCTCTCTGATACTGTCTCTCTTTTTCAGGGGGAGTTGCTGAGCCCATGTCGATGCGACGGATCGGTGAAGTGCACCCACCAGCCGTGTCTGATCAAATGGATTAGCGAGAGAGGATGCTGGAGCTGTGAGCTGTGTTACTACAAGTACCACGTCATTGCCATAAGCACAAAGAACCCTCTGCAGGTAAAGGTACTAGAGACATTTCAAAGTCTATTTATTCGCATTTCTATTTTTGTTTCTGGGAGCAAGTAGATTTTACCTGTGGGGGTTTTCCTTCACTGTGTACAGTGACCCATATGTCTGAGAAGCTTAGAAAGGGTTGTCGGGGGCTGTTCCAAAGAGGACCCACTTTCTTCCTCTTCTGAGTTCAAAAACACCACTCCAGACTGGTAATTTAAAATAAAGATTCAGAATGGGTAAAACTGTGTGACTGTTAAAAAGGGGATAAATTACACTTTAATGGGTATTGATTTATTGTGGGGGCAACATCTGAAGATGGACTAATTGCTGCATGCCTTTGCTGAGCACCAGTAGTGCCTCAAAGGTATAGAAACACATTACATCCAGGCACTACTGCTTAATTAGCATCATCTGCACTGGAGAGACATTACAGTAGCATGCTGTGGTTTAGAGACTGGGACAGTGTCTGTAAGGATGTTGGTCTGTCCAGCACCTGGTGGAGGGCTTGCCCCGAGGCTACTAACCACAGTGAGGAAAGCAGGGACAGCCTTTTTGGACTCCAAACTCAAGTGAAGTAGTGAAATTAGTGGGGCACCATGGGAAAATTTTGCTGGGAGGACAGAAAAAGACTGCCTGCTGTCTGCAAGTCCCTACAGCTTCTGATTCAATTTTCCATGTGCTGTGAGCTGGAGAGATCAGTGGTTTCATCCCAAGCACCAGACCCAGGGTACTTTAATTTCTTGGCTCTAGTAACTCAGAGCAGATTGAAACACAGGAGGGGAGATGTGGACAAAGCAGCATTTGTTTATTTCTGGAAAGCTGGTCCATGGAATGCCCTAATGCTTCCTGTGTCTCAGACCAGGGCTGCGATGCAGAGCAGCGTGGCAGGTTTGTGGGTGCAGATTTGCGAGCGTGTGTGTAGCCAGCACTGCCTTTCAGGAACGACCTCCAAATACTCTACACCTTCAGGTGGCTCAGGGCAATGGGTCAGTGACTTTTGCCCTGCTCTTCAATTTGTTGAAGTTTGTTGTAGTTACTCAGAGACAAGCTCCCCTCCCACACACATATTTCAAAAGCCTCTGCAAAGCATTGTTCTTTCTGGGCTCCCCTGTGAGAAGGTGGCCTATCTGCTGGCCTTTGCCATGAACACAAAAACTGAGCAGCAGGAGCAATTGAGTTAGAGAGCTCAGCTCTGGGAGTGAGAGTTTCAGAGGACTTTGCAGGCCCGGGGCTCAGAGCCTACACGTTGCTGGCTTAGACTTCACAGCACTTCTCATAGAAGCACTGGGAGATTTGGAGGGTGGGAAGAAACAACTGGAGTGAAAAGCGATTTGATCTGGAATAAATGCAGCGTGTGTGGAGTTACAGCTGCGTGCCCAGGCGCCCTGTCTGGTGCCAGCAAAAAGGCACTTCTGGGAAGCAGATGCTATACTAGCACTAGTATGTGAAATCCCATGGGAGGTGGCTGATGCAGCAGCCCTGGACTTCCCACGAGTACTCATCACCACACGTGTCTCATTCCTCAGTGACTCTCACCATCCTCTGACACTGAGAAAGGGAGGCAGAGAGGACCCAGGGGCCACGATTCCCAGACACTATGTTCCATAACAGTGTGTCACAGTGTATGCAGGTGGTAGGAACATCCTTTCTGCTCGGTCTTCACCCTACACATGGATAACAGGGGCTACCTGGAAATACAAGCATGTCTCTAAGGAAAGTAATAGTCCCTGGCCTCTCTTCTCAGGGTCTACTGGAACTTCTGCCCAGCTTTTTTCTTACTGGAAAGCTCTGAATTTCTCAAGCACAGGTTTTGGAGGGCAAATGCTGTAGGAACTCAGGGTTGTCTGTTTATTCCAGACCAACTGTAATACAGGCAAGGACCACACAAAGCTGACCTCCTTGTCAAACGAAACCTGTCTAGGTGATGCTCTGAGTCTGACTTGATTTTAACCAGCGAAGTGGCCTACCTGTGTCCTCTTATGTGATGGACTACTGGAAAGCCAAACCCAGGCATTTGGCAGGCCTTGGGCTCCCTGAAACACATCCAGTTGGTCCGAGCAGAGCAGCACACCTGACACCCACATGTTTGCTGGGATCTGCGTATTTCTCTGCTGATTCTGACATCTGCTGCACATTTTTTGGAGTGCCTAGGAGCACGGCATGGGTCAGATGTGTGTGGAGATTTGTGGCGTGGGCAGAGAAGTTACAGCCAGGGGAACATGGTTCATGCATAATTAACACTGAATCCTTCCAGCCTTCAGGCTGTTATTATGTCTCATACCAGAGAGATGCCTTTAGTCTGGTATTTTGACAGAATGAATCTCTATAAATTAGCCTTGCCCCCATCCCTGGGCTGCAGGCATTTAAGAGCAAAGGTCTTAAAGCAGCAACACTTCAAACCCACTGAGACTGGGGGATTAAAGTTGTTGGACAACAGGGCAGGTGTCCTACCAAGCAACAGTCAGGCAGCAAATGAGCAAAAATATCCCATCATATGTGAGCAGAAGATCCAGAGCTTTTGTCTGTCCATCCATCCATCCATCCATCCATCCATCCATCCATCCATCCTCCTGCTCTCCAGTCTGCCAGTCACCGAGAGGGGAGTCATGGGCGTGGAGGATTTAAATACTCTGCATTGCAGTATTTGTGCAAAACCCATGATTTTAAAAAGGCCCCAAAGACACAGGGTTTCAGAAACGTGTGATAGTACTGTAGACACCCTGGTGCTGATACATAGTGGAGTAGGTATATGCTGTGATGGGACTCTGAAGTGGATTTCATCTATACAGCTCCTTTGTAACTGCTCCTGATCCACATCCACTCTGATGCTCTGATTTTAGCAAATAGAAAATCTGTTTGAACCAACCTTCCCAGACCTACAACTGTCTGCAGTCTCAGGGAGCTCAACTCTGCTTTACAGTTGTTATCTCGGACTCTTCCTGTATTGTGGGTTGTTTCAGCACCAAAGAACCTCAGTTATCCAGTTCTGGGATTGGGATCCTGTCCCTGTCTCTGTTTAGAGCTGATGAGTGTTTGTTTATATGGCCTCTTCATCAGGACACCCACATCTGCAATAAAAGTGACCAAGGTCCCATGATTTTGAACTTCAGCCTGAGCTCCTGAGCTAAAAAGCTTGAGGCAAGTTCACTGGCATCTCCTGGTTGTCCTAACTTGCTGCATCACTTGTGTTGAGTATGAGCTTTGTCTGGTCCCTGCTAAGCTCCATCTGCAGCCTATAGCCTGCAAGCAAGGGATGCAGTCACAGCAAGAGAGACTTCGTGGCCTGTGCCATATAATGGGGGTTTTCTACTACTGATACTGTTACTGTAGCCTGAGTCTTGCCAGATGCTCTGGCACATGGAGGAGAGGGGATTTCATCACCACACATTTCCATTACATGGCCCTAGTGGACCTTCCTTCCTCCCTGCTGCCTTTCCACTATTGGAATAAGCCACAGCATCTGTAAATGCACAGCAGACAAGCTATCACTGTGGCAGTATAACTTTACTGGGTGAATTTATAAAAAGAAAAGCCATCCTCCAAAAGACAGTTGAGGAGGATGGCCAGGGCCTTGGGATAGCAGCAAGGGGAGAGCCAGACCTAAGTGGTGCTTGGAATGGTCCACTCCAGACTTCTAAGAAAAACAGCCTCTTGCTTGTGATGCTGGGTCTGAAAATTAAATTGCTGACTAGTACAGCTCAAGATGTTAATGATAGATACTAAAGGGACGTGTCAAATATAGCAGTAAAAATAAAGTGAACTGTCAGAGGCAGGCTTGGGGGAGCTCTCAAAGGAGTGTAGGAAGGCTTTTTCAGCAAGCAAGTCTTCTTTGCAAACCGCTGCAGTAAGACAGATATCTTCTGCAAGCAAATATCTGCCTTGGATCTGCTCATGCTGGTGCTTGGGAACTTTTGGAGACTGTTGGTGCCAAAGAAAGGGAGATACAGATCAAGCCTTAAATACTGTAGTAATGACATTATTAGCCTGTGTTACATTAGCAGCGGGAGTTTCCACTCACAAGCCTCCGAGCAGAAGCCCTGAAGCAAACAAGGAAACAGGTTTGTCCCAAGTACAATGCACAGGTTGTTAAGCAGTGCAAGAGAACAAGAGTGACATGACTGGCGCTGGTCCCAGCTTGTCCCCTGTCTAAGGCCATCTCCGGTGTCAGACCTAGGCTCCTAAGAAACCTTTTCTGAGGTATCTGGGTTGCAGAGCTTTGTGATTTGGGGAAGATAGGGAACTTGGAGAAAATTGGATCAAGAGAATGTGGTGGTCTGCATGTGCACATCTGGGTGGTGTGCCAAAGCACTTGGCCAAGGGAGATGATAGCAGAGGACAGACAGCTCCTGAGTAAATGAGGACATTTATTCAGAATGGTCTGGAGGGTCAGAGCCCTTTTTCCAGCTCAGGTGGCAAGACATCGCAGAGAGCTGCTTAGGCATGCTCTGAATTCATTGTAAGCCTGGAGCTCACAAAGCTGCTCCTGTTATCCTGCAGGAGCCTTTAAAGCTTTCTGGTAGCACCAAGTCCTTAGTTCTGCCCTGTTCAGCACTGGCAGAACATCTGTAGAGCTTTCTACCTGCCTAAAGGTTACATTCCTGATTGACAACCTGGGTGAGCTGCCGATTGTTAAAGGTGCACTTCAGTACATCTTAGCAGTTACCTGGGGCTCAGCAGTCATTATCACCTGAGGAAAGAAGGGCTTGGTTCTAGGTCTCTTCCTGCCACGTGGGATTGTTTGACACTGTGACCTTGACAGAGCTTGAACATTTGAGCTGGAGATGTGGAGGGAGGCGGCTCTGTCTGCAGCAGCCAGGAATTCAAAGAGCTTTGGGGGTTTCAGATGTGCCAGTAAAGGGACCCTGCAACATTGCTGAGACCTTTCTTTGCATCTGTAGCAGTGACCCAGGGAGAATAGGGTCACCCACCAACTCTCCGGTCTGCTGGACACGATAGTGGAGAGGGATCAGAAAAATGGGTGATTTTCTAAGGGCTGATATGAAATCTGAAAGTCACAGTGCTGTGACTGAGGTGGGCTTCTGAGGCCATTGGTGCAGGGATGCATCAGGCCCAGGTCCTGCAGTGGAAATTCATCAGCACATTCCCACTTCTGAACAGGTCTTGGACCCTTCTGTCTGTGCTCTCACTGGCTAACATGCTTTATCCTCTGTTTCACCCCTCATCTTGTCTGTGTGCAAACCTCATACACTAACTTGTGTAGTAAAATGGAATTAAAAGATGAAAAATAATGGCTCTGGTTATTAGTGGCTTGGGCTAGATGTGGAATGTTAAATTGCAGTTCTCAGGGTTGCCAGAGAGAAAATACAACATTTATTACTTACATTTTTCTTTTTCTTTTTTTTTTTTTTTCTGGAAAATATTAAATTCTTCTGCAAGCTGGTTATTTTCCCCAGTGTTCAGCTCTGACCCATTTACCTCCTTGCCAGAGGGTAATCACACCCCAGTGCCACCTCCTGAATGGAGTCAGGACTGCTGCTGCGTGTGTCACTGTCACTTAGTGCCAGATGCCAAGGGAGAGTCTCTTACCCCCTGGCACAGCTGACAGACTCCAGCCTCTTCATTATCACTGCAGTGAAATTCCCGGCAGCTGCTGCCAGCTGAGCGCCGTCAGGCAGCACCCCTGCCTGTGTTTCAGCCTCTCTGTTCCCAGCCAAAGGGAGCAGGGTTTAAGTTTGCACTACGGTGTAACTTCTCTGCACCCTGAGCCCCATCCCCTTGGACGGTATATTTAGTACTCCACCTAAGCCTTCCTGTCTCTGCAAAGCAATGGTGCTGGTTGTATGCGGCTGCTAGATGTAGAAAATGGCTCCTTCTTCTTTTTCTGTCTTTAATTGCTACCTTGGAAGGACCTGTTGCCACCACAGGCCTTGCAGTGTGCCAGACAGATGGTGAGGAGCCAGTCCATTACCTCCTCTTGAGAAAGAAATGATGCAGAATGATTTGGCTGGCACGGGTGCACACGGGTCAGCGTGAGAGACCTACAGTAAAACCTTCATACTCAGCACCAGGCTGCGCACCGGGCTCCCGGCACTCCCATCCCCTCTGCATTTGGCAGAGTTAGTGGAAGGGGACGTGAGGTCTGGGGAAAGACACATGGGTGAAAGTGGAACCCCACACACACACTGAAACCCACTCTTGAGTTGCCTCTAATTCTGGAGCTCTGAACTGATGGCACTGGTTGTGAATTTCTCCTGCATCTGCTTATGGCACTATTGAGAATGAAGCTGAAGAGCTGACAGGAGGACAACAGAGTTGCCAATCCCACCCTCAGAACCCAAATTTGAGGTCAGTGGGTGCTGGGTGGCCTTTGCTCTGTCTTATGTCAGGAGAGGAGTTGCACAGCTGTGCATCTCCTATGGGTTCCAGCACCGCTGCATTTATCCTTAACCCATTGTGACTGGCATCACCAAGCTTCTAACCCCAACAGGACAGCTGTTTGCTACCTCAATTTCTTTGTGGCACAAAGGGGCCACTTGTGTGGCTGGATTTGCTGGAGGTGTGGAACAGGTCAGGCTATGGTGAGTGGGAACAGGTTGTTGAAGAGGTCACTGGGTGTCTCCAGTGCTTGGTATTTGCCTTTGACTGGGCCAGTTGCTGGAGTGGATGGCAGGAAGGGGACTAGGGTTAGCTGAGCATTAAAGAAAGCATTATCTGAGCCCAGTCCTGGCTCAGCAGGGAATGAGCTTTGTCTTTGTTCAGCAGCTTTATGACCATCTACTCTGTGGCCAACTATGAAGTAAGTTGGTACCACCCACCTCACTGATGCTGCACATCCCTGACATACAATTTGAGGGCTGCCTGACTTTGCAGGATGTAAGCCAAGGAGCAAGGCAGACACTTCAGCTCACCTCTGAGCCAAGCCAGGAAATCGTACTCCAGTTGCAACCCACACACGGCAGCCTTAGGCTGATGCTCTCATCTGTTCCTTTCTAAAGGCAGCCCTTTGCAGGGGAGTGCATTCAGGTCAAGGGTTTGGCCATAGAACTGGTAGCAATGCCAGGCATGCTTGGACCAGCACAAGTAACCTGTTGGCCTTCTTGCCCTTCAACCAGGATTCAAAGTCCTCCCTACCTCCCAGAAAACACTGGTAACTCCTGGCTGGCCTGGGCATTGAAGAGTAGCTCAGCAACTGAACTCCCTTCTTGCCCTCTTAAAGAATGGCACAAGGCTTGACAGGTGACCCTGCTGTCCCAGGAATTGTTTGACAAACATGCAGGGTGCCAAGGGCTCACCAGAGATGCCACTTTACAGGGACACTGAATTTGGGCCGAATCAAGGCTAAACATTTTAAATTCCTCTGAATCCTCTGTACCTGCAGGAGGTTGAAGTCTGCGTTTATTTATCCTTCTGCTAGTCCCACTGAGATTTCAAGAGCATGTATCTCACAGCTGAAGGTGGCCTATATACTTCGATGCCAGGAGAGACTGTCACTTCCCAGTCTGTTTACGTGTTTGGTTTGTGATTTGCAGGAGGGTCAATGGACCATGTCCCCAAGTCTTGTTAAAGAAAGCAATTTCTGCTCTTGCTTTTTACAGAGCAGTTCTCTCAGCAGTATAAATCTAAGTGGGGAGGTTTTATGCTGGATGACAGTCCAGGCTTAGCATATTTATACTGTAGGTTATACAAAGCTGTGTGACATAGTAAATGGATTTGGGAGAGTTATTTTTATTTTTTTTCTTCTTCTGAGGAAGAAGCATTGACATTTATCTTGGAACACAGCCTGAACACGTCATCATCTAAAGGCAAGGTGTCCTGACCACAGCAACTTGTGTTGTTTGTAACAAGTTTTATGGGATGTGCATTGCCACTGAGAGATCTTACCTAGTGCTATGATCCTGTCAGATATCACAAAGTGGCACAGAGCCAGCTCATGAGAGGCCTCCAAAGGAAATCTTGGCTCTCCGAGACTTCTCATGGTAATAGGATGCCCTGGCCAAGGATGCTGCCCAGCCTCTGTTTGACGTAGTAACTGAACATCCTGGTTTTTGATGATCATCACAGACCTACTGTCATGGGGATGGTTTTTTTTGGTGTATTGCCCCCAATCTGTCCTGCTCCCTCAGGTCTCTGTGCTTTCCTGGTGAGACACAGGATTCCTCTCCATTGTCTCTTCTGCGATGCTGTCAGGAAACATGGGACCATGCATTTGTGAACAACTGCCATGCTCCACCCCAGATGTGGACCAGGCAAAAGCACCTATGCCCATAGGTGTTCTTTGAGATCTTCAAAACCACCACAGTGATGTAAAACAGCAATGTGCCCCAAATAACTAATCTCCTCTCTTTTTCCTTCCTCCCTCCCCCTTGTCCCTTCTCCTCTCCCCGTTGCCTCCTCTTGCAGTGGCAGGCCATCTCTCTGACAGTCATTGAGAAGGTTCAGATAGCAGCAGCAATCCTGGGTTCCCTCTTCCTCATCGCCAGTATCTCGTGGCTCATCTGGTCGACCTTCAGTCCTTCGGCCAAATGGCAGCGCCAGGACCTGCTCTTCCAGATCTGCTATGGAATGTACGGCTTCATGGACATTGTCTGTATAGGTGGGTGATCATATCTCACAACACTGCCAGGGTCACCTGCCCCCTCACCCGTGGAGAGGAGTGGGAGCATGGAGAGCCAGCTGGTACAGCTCAGCTCAAATTGAACCTCTCTGGCTTTTCCTCCTCTTTGCTTTTGTGGCCCCTTTTTCACAGTCCTCTCTGCTTGTCTGGGCAGCCCTGACGTGTCGCCTTGCCTGAGCTGGCAGGGGGACCTGCAGCAGCCCAAGGGAGAAACTAATCTCTTTTCAGAGCAAGAAGGGGGTGGGGAGGTCTGGGGGAGGCTGGGGAGTGTAAGGCTTTTGGGAAACTCCATCCTTTCTGGAACAGCTAATTTAGGGACTGTCCCTTGATTGGGCACAGCAGGGTCTCTCTACATGCAACTCCTTGGCTCTCCAGCCCAGCCTCTCTGCTGGGCAGGAGTGGCTGCCACTTCTTTGGCCCATCCTGGAGCTGCAAGTCCCAGCCAGCCCAGGTCCTGGCCCAGCCTGGGGCCCTTCTCAAGTACAAAGAAGCTCTGAGGACAAAGCTTCCCCACACTGAACAAGCCCCTTGAGATGCCAGGCCAGGTCAGGCCAGCAGAAGGGGCTGATGCTGGCAGCCTGGCCCCAGCAGGTTCTCCCTGAGACCTTGAGCTGTAGCCCCAGTGCAGGTCTGCAGGATGGAGGCATGTGGCCAACAATACCTATGGGCAGTGGCACTCACCAACAAGGCTGCTGAAAGAGTGGTGGTTACCAAAAGAGTGCAGTGAACACCAACCACAGCCAAATGTGCTCCTGAGCAGTGGTCACCCAAGCACAGGCCACGAGATAACACCAGTTCAAGTGACCCTGCCAGGAAGCAAAGAGTGTCCCAGAGAGCTCTTTACATATAGGTCCTTCCATCATTGGTTCAAAGGCATAAGGAGCCTCCTAGAAACTCAGTGGGACAAGTCAATCCTCTTGATTTGGTGGATATGTGTTTGTGTGGGTAGAGCCACTCCACAGGGACTGAGCACAGCTACCAGTTCAACCCTCAGGAGGAGCAGGACAGACTATATCACAGAGCAGCAGTTGGTGAAATTGGGGTAAAAGAAACCCAGCAGGGACAGAGGTCTGGACCACACACCCAGGTATCTGTGTTCAGATGGGTCTTGATTTAGCACAGGACTTGGCGCTGCCAAACCAGGCCAGTTCCTCCCACTGTTGCCACCACTGTGCTGATGAGATGTGAGCTTGGCCCGTAGAGATCATCTTTCTCCTTTATGAGATGCTGGTGGAGCTACCACATCTCTCCAGGAACAAAGGGCAGCAAAGGGGGTGAAAGAGAGATGAGCAGCACCCACATGGCACAATAGCCACTGGTGACATCCTATTGCTGGTGAAAAGAAATTATCCCTCTGTCTGTGTGGTGTGTATTTGTGTCGCCTTGTTGGTAGAGGACAGAAGTGGAGAATCCTGGCCTGGGCAGATGTCAGTAACATGATTAACTGGCTTTGATAAAGCTTCAAGAGCTGAGGGGAACTGATTATCTCAACTGTCAATAGGAACTAAATCCTCCCACACGGCAGAGAACAAACCACGCCAGGTTTTTTTTTTCTTTCTTTCTTTTCTCTTTTCTTTTCTTTTCTTTTCTTTTCTTTTCTTTTCTTTTCTTTTCTTTTCTTTTCTTTTCTTTTCT
>WTSP01011035.1:0-12681 GCA_025331215.1 Actenoides lindsayi
CAGTGTTGGCTGTTTTTCGGCCTTGCAGGCCTTAGCATAACTACTTCTAGCTAACAACTATTTCTGTCCTACTCTTACCAATCCCTACACTCACACACTCAGGAGAGACATTGCTTATTTATTTCAGAGTTGTGCAAGCCTGGGTGCTCAGTGGTTTTCCACAAATCAAGCCCACCTGATAGCATGATTCATGATACATTTACACACAAAAATCACATAGCAGAACCTTCCCCTCTACAATAATTGGTCACACATTTACATATGATTATAATTTCTGCTGTGTCATTCTGCTTCCTATAGCACATGCTCAGAGGAAGAGTCTTCACCTGGGCAAGGGTCTTTCTGATCTGTGGGTGTGATTTTTAGTATTGCAGGGCTCCCTCCACCCTTTGCCAATGCTCTGATATTTAATCGGGATTTTTGGCAAGTAAAATCGGATCTGTGGTCGGCTGTGCCGGCTGTTGGCTACAGCCCTGCCCTCGGGCCTCGGGCTGGCTGCCCAGCAGCAGGGTCCTGCTTCCTGCTCGGGGCCACTGGACTCTACCCGCTGGGATTCCACTAGTGGGACTGGTGCTGGGAGTCTTGCTCACAGGGCATTTTCACTGGGTCGCAGCCTGCCTTTGCTCTGCAGAAGCCAAGGCTCGATGGCCTTGAGAGGGAGTTGTGGTGGTGTTCTGGAAATGATAGCTGGGTTCCTCCTCCCCCTGCCCAGGGACAGAGTGGGAGCCTTGGGCTGCTGTACTCCTTCACACACCGCGGACAGAGCTTTGAAGGTAGGTTTAATGGTTTGAAAGCCATAGCCTCCTGCTCGGCCAGGAGACCGACAGCTGCGTCACAGTGCCAGGAAGGGCCAGCGCACGCTGGCTGGGCACCAACTGGAAACAAGCAGCACCATGAGAACACCCGGTGACTGACTGTTCACACCACAGCCCCACGGTTCAGGGCTCAGCCGAAGTCAGCTGGAGCATGAGCTGCTTCACCACCTCCAGTGCCACACGGCTCTGTCCTGCTCCAGTACTGGAGTCCCCACGCTCGGGTGCCACGGCCCCTCCACCTCCTCCTGCCCCTTCCCGTGGGGCAGCTCTATTTCTGTTGCCCTTCCTGGAGACCACATGGCAGGGCAGCCTCTCTCTCAGTGGGTAGTGACATATCCTTTGCTTCTCTCATACTCCCATAACCTACAGGAGTGGACGTGGAAAGAGGAGCCATGGTGCTCTGGGGAACTCAGGACAGAACTCACAGTGCTGGAGAATTACACTCTCGGGTCAGGGTTTGTAGGACACCTCCCTGGGCTGCATAAACAGCTCTTGCTTGGGCTAAAGGAGGGAATAATCCTCATGGGGAGAGCTGAGACAACAGGAGTTGCCACCCAGAGCACCCAGGGCTGCTCCTGGACCCTTGGCCAGACTGTGTGTATGAGCGGGAGCAAGACCTGAAGAGATTGACCAACAGGAACTCAGGAAGTTCAAGGAGAAGTGCAAACTGGTCCTGAGGAGGAACGACTCCAGGCATCAGGGTGTGCCAGGAGCTGCCCAGGTGGAAAGCAGCTTGGCAGAAAAGGCCCTGGAGATCCTGATGAACACCAGGCTGACCATGAGCCAGCAAAGGGTGTCCTGGGCTGCACTGGGAGTGTCCCAGCAGGTGGAGGGGAGTGATCCTTCCCCGCTGCTCAGCACCCTGGTGTGAGGCCACCTCTGGAGTGCTGGGTCCAGTGCTGGGCTCTCCAGTACAAGAGAGACAGGGACATACTGGAGACAGTCCAGCAAAGGGCCATGAAGGTGGTGAAGGGACCGGAGCAGCTCTGCTGTGAGAGAGGCTGAGCAAGCTGGGACTGTTCAACCTGGAGTGAGCAGGCTCAGGGGGTCTCACCAGTGTGTGTAAATACCTGGAGGGAGGCTGCGGAGAGGATGGAGCCAGGCTTTTCTCAGTGGTGCCCAGGGGACAGGACCAGAGGCCGTGGGCACAACCTGGCACACAGGAGGGTCCCTCTGAACATCAGGAAACACTTTTCCACTGTGAGAAGCTCTTTTAGGTTGACCCAGAAGGCTGCCTATTTTCTTAACTTGGTGCCCCCTGTCCCAGGAAAACAATTCTGAAAATAAATATCTAGTTTTATTTTGGTGCTATATAATACCTTCGAAATGGCCGAGTCAGGTCAGGTCAATCTGCTGGCTGTGGTTCTTGTGATGTAGCCCAGGATATGCTTGGATTTCTGAGCTGTGAGTGCACAGTGCCAGCTCACATCCAATTTTGTCACCCACCAGTATCTCCAAGCCCCTCTCCACAGGGCTGCTCTCAACCCATTCAGCCCCCAGCCTGTGCCGGTGCTGGGATTGCCACAACCCAGGTGCAGGACCTTGTACTTGGCCTGGCTGAACTTCATGAGATTCACATGGGCCCAAATAGTTTGGGGGGTTGATGATGTTTCTTTCTCCCTCTTTGGATGGTTGACCAAAGTGGATGAAGTGTTTTTTCAGAAGGTACGGTTGACACCACAGGAAAACTGCCACATCTGCTTGAATTGGTGTCACCAGGGGCCTTCTAAGAGCATCAGCTGATGGATGATGTGAGCTGATGTGACTGGAGAGGCTGCCCTCCAGCCTCTCCACTGCTGGAAAGACCAGGAAGCCAACAGCTGAGCAACACCAGGGGAAGCGGCTTAGTTAGAACCAGAATTGAGAAAAAAATAATGAAGTGTAGAAAGGGCTCTGAGCATTGTTGGACAAAGTGGCATGTCTCCCAGGGATGCCTCCCACCGTGGCTAGAAGAGTGTGAGAACTGAGCACATGGGAGAGACTCTCCCGGCCACAGCCACCCTGAGCCAGCCGTGGCTCTTGCATGTCCGGTGACACCCAAGCATAGCCCAGGGAGGGGTGGGAGGCAGCACCATCCCCACGCTGCCACCGCACTCCCATAGCTCCTTGCAAGGCCAGAGACTCCAGCCTACCCAGGGTCTCCTCAGGTGGAAACTGGTCTGTGCTTCCAAACCTCCCAGTTGCCCTTCTCAGGACACTTCCGATTTGGCTCTACCTTTATTATATTCCAGGTATGGGCAATAAGGGGGCCTAGGCAATGGCCGAACAGTGGTCTCTTTTAATCCTTCTTTTCCTAGTAATTCCTAGCATGTGATCTTCTTTCTCCTTTTTTTTTTTTCTTTTCTTGGTTTCGACAGCTGCTGAGCTCTGACCTTTCCCTGCGGCTGTCTCAGGGCACTTGGAGCTTGTTGTCTCACCCATGAAGTCAGGGTTGATCTTCCCCGTGTGCTTCACTTTCCATCAACTCACCTGCAACTGCATTTCAGTGCTTTTCACCCACAAAAAGAGCTGCAGGAGGTGGGGGGGGGCAGAATTCCCTTTTGCAAGGGCCATATTTAGTCTTCCCAAATGTGGCCCAGTGTCCACTAGAAAAGTTCCTCTGCTTTTCTGGCAGCAGGGTTCAGGATGCCCTCTCCTGAGAGTCCTGTGGTGTAACCACGGTCGTACTGGTGAAAGGGGCAGCTCAGGCACAGCAGCTTGAGTAGCTGCTTGAGACAGTGCTTCTGAAAGCCCCATGCTGGAGCCTCTGGCAGGTCTGCTGGCAGCCAGCAGTGCCTGCAGCGGGTGGTGGGCAGCCACCAAGCCCATCCCGCTCCTGACAGAGGGAAAACTTGGTCTGGTCATACAAGCTGATTGCTGGGGAGCGGTGGGGCTGAATATCACTCCTGCATGCAGCTGCCTCCAGAATGCAGTTTGCCCACAATGTGGCAGAAACCTTGCAGATGCTGGAGGCCCTTTTCCATGCCACTCTATTTATCTTCATCATCAGACCATCTGACCCAAAGTGATGCCTCTGAGATGTTCGCTTCAGTGTGTGTCCCAGTGAAGGTGGCTTTTAAAAAGCATCCTGCCCTCCATCAGCCTTTGGGCCTGGAACATTGCTCTGGAAATGGAGAGCTGGAGGTTTTTCTCTAATACAGCAGGGATTTGGAGAAGGAGCTTGGCACCAGTGAGCCTGTGGCTGTGGCTGCAGGGCACGAGCCATGATCCTGGGGCGCTCTCCAGGACAGCACATGTTCCACCTTTCACATCTCTATGTCCCTGATAATGGAGTTCATGTTCCCTTGCACTGGTGGTGCCTAGGAAATAAAAGCACCAAGACCCAAGGAGAAGCTTCTCAACCATGGGTTATGTCCCAGGTGAGAGCATCACCTGGGGCCTGGCTGGTCCCTAAGCAAGGATGGGCACATCCTGAGCTGACCCCTCTGATCCCAGCAGCTCCTGCAGACCACATCCAAGCTTCCCCAGTGCACCAGGAGCATCTTTGGCACTCACTGTGCCCTCACCAGTTTCTGTGGGTTTGTCGCCACATTTTCCCTTTTTTTAAACAAATAAATGCAGGAAACTCATCCTTCCAGGGCAGGGAGATGGGTTGACTTCAAGCAGCACTTAAGAGAGTAGCTTTGAGTTGGCGGCCCCCCTCCCCCCCGCACCACTCCCACACCTTTGTCAGGGTTGTGATAAATAACGAAACCAAAGGGACAACCCCCCTCCTCATTTCTTACCCTACCGGTCTCTTATCCCCACCCCTGCCCGCTCAGGGTGAACACAAAAGGGTGGCCAAGTCCCTGGGACCCCAAACCAGCTGATGGGGGAGTGCAGCTGGCACCTTGCCGACTGGGGGACTGAGCAGAGCCACCTTCATCCCCTCAACAGAGGTGGAAAATGATGCTCAAGCTGATTTTACACAGGTTGGGAGCTATATGGCTTCAAAAACAGGCTGCCCTGGTGGATGGGACCCTGGATGGCAACAGCAGCAAGATGGGGCGCTGTGGTGCCCAAATGAACCATGCAGGCAGCGTGGCACGGCACGGCACAGAATGGCACGGCATGGCACAGTGCCAGGCCACAAGGCAGCCACACACGTGTCTCTGGATCACACCCTTCAGGTTTTATACGCCGCTTTGGCTCCCCGAATCCCTCAGATAACAGGCCCTAAAGCCATAAAAGAGCCAGAGAGGACACAGAGCAGGGTTTCTTTCAGGAAGGAAGGAAGTGCAGGAGGAGAGGGGGGATCCTTTCCCTCTGCTATGGTCCCGAGGGGGATCGCTCAGGCTGGAGCCAGCCAACCCCCACAGGCCAGCGCTCCTCTGGGATGCTCACCTTGGCCCCAGGGACCAGCGGCATGGTGGCTTCAAGGGGGACAAGGGCTGCTTTGGGGTGTCACAGACAGGCTGGGGGCCCCAGCAGGGTGAGCCAGGTGGGAGAGGCGGTGGGAGGAGAGGTCTGGGGCTGATGGCTGGGCACTCAGCGGTGCAGTGACGGGAGCACCTCCCCTCCAAGCGTGACCCGATGTGGGGTGCCGGTCCTGGGAGGTGTTTTGCATGTGGGGAGCCTGCTGTGGGGCAGCAGAGGGGCCGAGGGGCGGGGGGCATGTGCAGGAGGAGGCAGGAGGGGTGAGCGGCCCCAGGCTCTAATCGTCCTTGTCCTTGGCCCCGTGTTTCAGGATGCGGGTGAACTCCACGTAGTTGAAGTTGCCCTTTTTGTCGATGGGCGCCTCCCGGTACATCTCATCCACCTCCTCGTCGGTGAACCTGTCTCCCATGGTGGTCAGTAGCTCACGCAGATGGTCCTCGTGAATGAAGCCTGCAGGGATGGCAGGGGGTGGCCTTAGCAGGGGACACCGTGGGAGGGCTGAGCGGTGGGACCTTCTCTGCCTCTCCTGAAGATACCCCAGCCCAGCTCTCCCACTCTGGACCTGCTTGGGGACTGTCCCCAGGGGTCCGTCCCCAGCCCTCATCCTGGCTGCATGCCCAAGGCAGGCAGCGTGGGGCTGTGCAGGCAGGGCCTGTACCTGATGCCTCCTCGTCGAAGCAGGCGAAGGCATTGCGGATGACGTCCTCCGGGTCGGTGCCATTCAGCTTCTCCCCAAACATGGTGAGGAACATGGTGAAGTTGATGGGTCCCGGTGCCTCGCTCATCATGCCCTCCAGGTACTCGTCAGTGGGGTTCTTCCCTGCCGGACACAGGCAGAGGTGTGGGTGCAGGGCCCTGTTCCCCCCACAGCACCCATCCCCAAGGCCAGCCCGCGCACTCAGATGGATGGGTTTTCTTTTTTGACTGCAAATGAATTTGCTGGTTCATGTTCAACCACTCCATGAACAAGGGAAAGGGTTTCTGCAGTGCCCAGTGCTTGCCCTCAGCATCGCTCCCCATGCAGGAGGCCACCTGGAACCAAGGTCTGCCAGGCTCAGCCTCCAGGCAGATGTAGAAATTTACCTGGGAGTTACTGGGAACCAAACCCACAGCTTCTCCCCACTCCCTGGCAGCTTGACACCCAGCACCACCCAAGGAGAGGGGCAGCAATGTCTCCACACGAGTTTCGTGGCACCGATGTCCCTACAACTGCTCCTACCAGGGATGCGTCACAACTGGTTTAACCTCTTCTGCTGAGGTCCACATGTCCCCAGTGGCAGGCCCCTCTCTGCTCAAAGAGCTATGGCTCACAGGGAGCAGGGATGTCCCTTCCAGGGCCAGGCAGGACCTCCAGAACAGGTTTGGCTGCCAGGTCAATCATTGACAGAACTCCCAAAGTGCTGGGGAGGTACCAGAGCAAGAGGTGGGAGTTGTGCAGCAAAGGAGAATGGGTTCCGGGTGGGGAGCACAGCCAGCCCTGCAAGTCTCAACTGGCCCAGGTCTCATGCCAGCACAGGGACCAGCCTCTACTGGCACCCAGGCTGAGAGTAACAGGAGGGCAATATTCCGGGGTGAGACTACTCAAATACTCAGCTGGCGGTTTCTCCTAGGGCAGAGCTTCTCCAACCCCAAGGGTCTCTTCCCGTCTTAGTGAGCATGGCTGTAAGAGCAACACACGAAGCTGCTGCCCCCCTTGGGTGCCTCCACAAACATACCTTCTATGGGCAACTCACCAGCAGAGAAATCCCCCCTAGATTTTCAGCCAGTGTTGGCTGGCCCAAAGCAGGAGGGCTGTGCCTCAGTGGCATCCCACCAAAGCCAGTCTTCATAGAGGGTGTAAGGCACTCAGCAGCTCTCCCTACTTGCCAAGGAGGTGTTGAGGGCAGAGAGGCTGAGGGACACAGAGAGGCAAGAGGGAAGGATCTCCTCACCAAGGGAAGCCAGCATGTCATGCAGATCCTCCTTGTCAATGAAGCCGTCACGGTTCTGGTCAATCATGTTGAAGGCTTCCTTGAACTCCTGGATTTGTGACTGGTCGAACATGGCAAAGACGTTGGAGGTGGCGCGTTGAGGGCGCTTCTTGGTGGTCTTGGCTTTGGCACGTTTGCTGGACATCTTGGCGGCTGGGGTGGTACCTGGAGCAGGACAGCAGGCAGGAGGGTCAGGAGGGATGGGGACAGGCAGGGCCCAGGGGCTCAGAGAAGAGGCAGGACACACAGCTCCTGGCACTTCCAGTTCCATGCCTCAGTTTCCCTGGCTGTCACAGTTTGGCAACAGTGTGATACAGCGGTCACAGGCTTGGACACGGGGACAGGCAAGACTCAGGCTCTAATGAGTCCCCTGGGAAGTCACAAGAGCAGGCAGTGCTCACTGGTACCGCTTCCCTGGGGCCGTCCCCACTGGCCGCAGACAGGGCTCCCTGCCCCCACCCTTGGCACTCAAACCCCCAAACCTGGTTGCCACTCATCCCCTTTGCATCCCAGGCACGGGGAGAGACATCAGGTCAAGCCTGGCACCCAGCATCCCTGCACGGCCATCGGTCCTGGGGGGCCATGGGGATGGGTGCTCCAGCACTATGGCTACAGCTCAGCCATGTCCCCCCCAGGCCTTCCCTGCTCCGCTGGCAGGGCTCCCCCAGTTCCCCCTCCCAGGCCATGGCTCTCCCTGGCATCCTCCATGGCACTGCCTGAAAGCAGCCACAGCCCGGTGCCGGGAGGTGGGCTCGGCTCAGCACCCAGCACCCCGCGGGAAGGGGTTATCTGCTCTGGGCACATTCCTCACATTCCGCGGCCTCCCTTCCCCCTCCGTCCATCCCACCGCTCCCAGCACGGGGCCAAAGGCCGCTCGCTCCCCGCCCCATGCCCCGGTGCCCCGGTGAGCCCCCCCGGTGAGCCTGGAGCCCATGGGAAGGGCCCTGCAGCAGAGGGGAGGGAGGGCCAGAGGACCTCGGGGGGCTGCAGGTCGCCAAGCAGCACTGGGACCAGTGGGCGCTGGGGACTGGTGCTGCTGTTACAGGCAGTGAAGAGCCCAGGGGGGCACAGACGGGGGAGGCAGTGTGATGGGGACCCTCGGGGACACGGCTGGGGCAATGTGCAGCCCATGGGGCTGGCAAAGGGACCGTGCGGACCCCAAACACCAGAAAGGAAGGAAAACCTGATCTTTCAAAGGTGGAGTTGAGTCCAGGCTGTGCTGCTGAGCACCCAGCAGAGCTGGGCTGGAGCAGAGAGCCCACTCCCACCCCAAAAATGGTATCCAAGCCCCTTCCCAGCTTCCAAGCAGGCATTTGGTGCTATCCCCCCATGCTGCCAGGCTGAGGGATGCAGTTGGTGTATAAGATGCCCTTCTCCTGCACCCACACAGCTCCTGCCAGCCCTCCCCAGTCTGCCCATACCTGCTTCCCAGCTCTTTCCCTCCCCTCCTGCTATCCCTCTTTCAAGACACTGCAGAAGTAGGGGCTGGAGCAGCCACCAGCCTGGTCCCCACCCTACTGTGGTCCCCGGTTTCCCTTAGCCAGGCTGTGCTGGAAGGACATCCGAGGGGCCACGTAAGTGCCAAACACCAGCTATGGTGTCAGTGCCAGCAGGGCAGCCCTGCTGGCACTGACGCCATAGCTGGTGTTTGGCACTTACGTGGCCCCTCGGATGCCCAGCCAAGTTCAGAGGGGGCTGGAGACTCTCCCCCGACCCCAGCACCCCCTCCCATCCCACTGCAGGAGCAGTGCACCATGCCAGACAGTCTGGCAGCACCCACTGAGCCCAAGCTGGGGAAAGATGCTTGGTCCCCAGGTCCAGCTCAGCCTGGTCATCTCCTAATCATTCTAATTCTGCTGTTAGCAGATCTCCTTGGGCTGGGTCTCGGGAAGAGACTTTCTTGGGTCAGTGCAGGGAAAGGTGCCTCTTGCATGAGACAGAAGTGATTTGTGGCAAGGTCTGATCCAGCAGGTGATCCATGCTTTCTAGGAGGGCTTGATGGCTGCAGCCCCCTGGTCTTCAAGCCTATGCCTTCTGGGATTCCCAAAAGCCCAGTGGTCAGACTGTTTCAGGGAATGCCTGGCCATGGTGTCCTGCCCGCTGAGGTGGACTCAGCTGAGCCAATTGGTGCAGCCACCAAACCTCCAGCTTCCTCCTCGGCAAGAAGAAAACCCACAGAGGCTGGTCCTGCTCCTGCCACCTTCATTGAAAGTCCCATCCCAGAGCTGCTACAGCCCAGCAGCTGCTTATCAAAGGCAGCAGAACCAAAGAGGCTAGCACTGGGGTGAGACTCCAGCCAGCCATGTGCCACTCTGATCACCACACTCACCCCATCACCAGCTGCCCTTATTCCCTCGTCCTCCTGACACTGCTCCTGCCAAGACAATCTCCTTACCTCCAGCACCACCAGGCTTGTGCTTTCCCCACCTGACAGTCAGGCCCAGGAGGCCAGGGGGCTGGTTTAAAAAGTTAATTAGTAAAAATAGTTTAGTTTTAAAGAGAAAGACCCATAGCTATCAGAAAAATAAACCGCCATGTGTTTGCTTCGTGGTAAAAAACCACCCAAACAAAACCCAAACCAACAAATGAGCAGCTTCATCCTGGTGCTGCTTCCTGAGCATGCTGGGGAGGGTGGGATAAGCCAAAGCAACATCACGGTGCTGCCAGTGTGGGCAGGCCCCATCCTCCTCCCTCCTGCCTGCTTCCACCCTTTCCTACCCCGCATCTTCTCCTGTGCTGCTCCAGCTCCCTATCCCCGTGGCAGACAGAGCAGCGGGCAGGAGCTGCTGGGCCAGCAGGCTGAGTGGGCTTGTGGCAGGACTGGCTGGCATGGGCATGAAGGAGGGGTACCCAGGCATGGAGGGGACAGGGCAGCTCCTCTTGTGGGGGCAGCAGCCTCTCCCCAGGTTTTGGGATGTTCCTGTGTATTCAGAAACTATGATCACTTGGGATATGCTGCTAAGGTTCTTCCAAGGGTTTCTTCTCCAAAGCCAGCCATGCAACTGCAGGAGCCCCCTCTACACGTTCTGGTGAGGCTCTGGCACTGTGGAGGACTGCCCTGCAGTCTCCAGCACCACCAGAGAGGGACATCATCTCCTGCTCCCAGCGAGCTGCACCATGCGATTCAAACAGCCTGGGCTGTCCCAGAGGACATCCCTGCGGTGTGAATGAAGGCCCCTTGGGGGGACTGTGGTTAAATCTGCCCAATGGGTCTTCCCTAAATGAGTTGCCAGTACCAGGAACCACAACACAGTGGTGTTTGCCAACAGGCAGGCACTGGCCCTCCACAGCGCATGGCCAGACACACCTCAGCACATTATAGCACCGCAGGGACCAGTCAAGCACAGGACCAGTTCCCATCTCCTCTCCCAGGGGGGCACAAAATGATGCCTTGCAGCATCCCACACTAGCAAGGGAGGCTGCAGGGCATGCTGCAGCCAGAGCATCTTTCCACCCATAAAGCTTTGCCATCTGCCAGGCACCTCTGCCAGCAGCAGGACTGTCTAGGAGAGGGCATCCCACCTCTGGAGCCAACAGGACACATAGACCAGGTTGCTGTACACTGGAGGAGTGAGCAGGGAGCAGCTCATCTTCTCTGCCTAATTTGTTAAACCTTCTCTTTCCTCCAGCACAGCCCTGTTCGGCGTGCCCTGGACACGCCATTGTGCAGCTCCATCCCCACTGCCGAGGGGTGTGGGTGCCAGGGGAGCTGCACCACTGGCCAGAGGCACTGGGAACTGTGGGAAGAGCCCCTGTCCCACTGGGCACTGCAGGAATGGAGGTGAGCTGCCATGGAAGACCAGTGTGGGAAAGGGAGTTTGGAGGCAAGAGAAAAGCAGAACCCAAGCCCCGGGCTGTGTCCCCAGGCTGGTCACAGCCACCAGCACTGGAGCTGTCAAGGTTTCACGTACAGATGGGAAGGAGCAGTGCAGCATCAGGGAGACAGAACTAAGTGTGCAGTGACCCCAGGAAGGAGAGTTCATCCCAGCTCTCACTCAGCTCCCACCACACACTGGGGACTGGGCCAGGCACGTGCACAGCTGTGAGGCTCAGCTGCAAGTTCGGCAGATGGTTTCTGGGTAATCTCCATCCCACCAAGTTCGGGGTACAAGGACCTCACCATGCTCACGTGGCACACGCAAACCCTTCCAAAGCACAACTTCTGGGGCCACCACCAGAAGACCATGCGCACACACCCCATCACCACGCAAAAGACCCAGCACCCTTCTGATGCCTGAGAAGGTTGGGACCATGGGGCAGAAGGTCCTCATGGCCTTGGGCTACCAGCATAGCCATGCCCTGGACTGGGCTTGATATTTTCCCAGGAGAATTAAAGGGCTCACCTCAGCAGGGCAATCTGGTCACAGCGCCTCAGAGGGGGAGGTGTCCGCAAACTCCTCCTACAGCCAAACAGAGCCTGCCAGTGAAAGGAAAAAAATTCAAGTGACTGAAAAAATACAACCATCTTTGGTCAGCAGCAGTGGTTGTTGACACTTGGGGATGTTTCACTCCAAAGAAGACTGCTTTGGCTGCCGCCTCCTCCTACACGTCCATGTTTTAGAGCCTCCCTGGTATTTATCACAGCTCTAACATTTTGTACCAAAAGGGCACACATGGAGGGAAGCCAAGAGGACCTCAAGTTTTCAGGGGCAAAGCGAAACAAAACACAACCTTCCTCTGTAATTAAGAATGAGGGAATGAGCTAAATAAAGCTTTTCTGCCTTAGAACAGTTTATTGCCTGAAGTTGCTCACAGGTCACTGGGGAGATCTCTGGAGCATCATGTGTGCATCTGGATCTTGGCTCTGGACATTAAAAAAAAAGACGTGGGGGGAAAGCAGATGTTCCAGATAGGAACAGCTCTCACAAACCAGGAGGCGGGTGAAGCCACGGGCAGCAGGATCTGCTCTTGCAGCGCCGCTATCCCGGAGAAGCTGGGACGTCCCAACTCCAAGTCATTGCACAGTTACCGAGGGCTTTGCTCGAGGCTGATCCTCGCCTCCCCCAGCTGGGACATCCCTGCCGGTCCCCGGAGAGAGGCTCTTCCCTCCAGCCCGGGCACAGGGGGCCTGACAGGGACGCACCGGGGCCTCCCTGGCCCTTCCCAGGGCTGACCCCAGCACCAGCACCAGCACCAGCACCGCAGCAGTGATGGGGCGGCCGGGGGCTGCTCCCTCCCGCTCTCCCCGAGTCAGCAACCCCCTCCCGTCCCGCCGCTTCCCCGCCGGGGCTGCCCTGGCTCCATCCATCCCAGCTCACCGCGGCTGCCCCGGCTCCATCCCACCCGCCCGTGCCGGTCGCCGCCCGGGGCCGCTCGGCCCCCGTCCCGTTCGGCAGAGCGGGGAGCGGCGGGACCGGGACCCGGCGGAGCCGCCTCACCTGGACCGGAGAGGGGAGCTGCGGGGAGCTGCGGGGAGCTGCGGGGCGGCCGGCGCTGCTCTGCCCTGTGCTGCTCTGCGGCGCCCGGCCCGCGGCGCGGCCCCCGCCACACTCTTTTAATGTACCGTTTGCTCAGCTCAGGACAGCTGATGGAGCCAGATT